>JAHBCN010015930.1:0-20337 GCA_019359885.1 Listronotus oregonensis
AATTGAGTAATAAGTGCCGCAAGAAAACTGCAATATGCCGACGACAGAGAACTGTATAAGAAGGCCCCAGTGTTGTTCCATCGTTAAAAAGTCGATCAACAATGCGACGATTCCTGCAGAAGTAAACATTACAATTAATATTTTAAAATAGTTAGAAGTTTCCTGTTTGCAAATTATAGTCTGTAGTTTTTTTTTCATTATTTTTGTTTTGCGTTTGTTTTTAAAATAAAAATTTAAAAAAAAAATGTTTTTTTATTTGCACTATAAAAAGTATCGTAAAACCTTAAAAACCTTTTGCACACCGCGAGACTTTGGACCCCGACTTCGTCTCGGTCCAAAAATTTCTCCCCGTGTAAAGAGTCGTTTTAAAACCTTGTTGTTTTATATATTCTTAGGCCAAAAATTATAATTATTTTATAGTCTGCAAACGTCATCTTTGACATAAAAACTAAACCAGGCTGGCTTCTGAAAGTAATTAATGATGTTTTTAGTCAGAGAATAAACATTAGTGACCTTATTCTAATCAGATCATTTTAATATTTTACCTTTTAATAAATAAATAAATAGTTTTAAAATAAACCAGCCCCTCCTTTTAAAAAGGTACCTCTAAAACCAAAAAAATATTAAAATGTCAGTCACAGTCTCAGCACTACAACTAATTAACTTAACATTAATGTGATCAAATTTTAATTATTTTAAAACTAAAGGCGCCGTAAACTTCCTTATTTGAATACCAAACATATTTTTTAAAAAAACGTTGAAGTAAATGCAGAGTGATTCCTAAGTTGACGCTTTTGTTTTAACTGTATATAGAACTCATTAAAATAATCAAATTTTTTAAATTTCTTTTTTAAAAATACTAAAAAATAAGGAATTTAACATTCATTTTGTTGTTTTAGGATTGTGCCTTTTTACCGATTAAACAATGATTTAAAATTAAAATTATCTAATCCTTGCCTCGTCTGGCAAAAGCAATACGACTGATTGATTAACAAGACAAAAAACAAGCGTAAATATGAAATAGACTATCTTTTTATGCCCAGGCCCGCACTGGACACACTTTCAAATAAATTTATGTAGCTTTGTTATATTTGAGTTAAAAAAAAATATATTTAAAAAAGTTGCTTATTTTATATATAATAGTATATGGTCTTTAAAAAAAGGGTTTTTTTTTTACATTCACCTCACTAGTTACACTGATAAACACTTTCTTTGTTTGGGTGTAAATTGCCAAGTAATCTATAAAAGGCCGCGACTATCGGAGTCAAATCAGTCGAGATTTAGTGGTCAAGATGATCACATCGGACTAGATACCGGGAGTAACTGCTGACTCATAGTAAGATCGGCTTTCCAGGTTTAATTTCGGTAATTAAAACCGGTTTTTAAGCATAATTATTTTTAGGGAAGTATAATAAATTTTGTTTAATTTTTTTGTTTATTCGTCGCTGCTTTTTATTAGATTACGCTGTTTTTATCGAGGTGAAGCGGTGAACGTGGTTTTAAGGCACAGTAGATTTAATTGGAGTTTTATTGTTTTTTTCCCATATTCTTTTTCAAGAATAAATATTCTTTGTTAAGAATGATAGCAGCGAACCCAGAGGTGAACCGTTTTATAGTAATCTTGTCACTCCGCGGTATTTTCTTTATTAAGAAAATTCATAGAAAATTAAGTAAACCTGGAGACTGCTGATTCTTTGCAAGTTCGGCGTCCCAGAATATTCAGGAGGTAGTTCCGTCTCTAAGCAAGCTCGGCGCTCCTGAATGTACAAGGAAAATCGTAAACATTATTTATTATTTTCAGGGAATAGGCCGCCGTGTATCGACCGGCTGGCCTAGGATAGATTTTCTTTTCAGCATGAAACAAAGGCTGTTGCCACCATTGCACTAAGGCGGCTGGCGAATCTGTTCCCCAACGTTCCAGAAGAACACTGCAGACTGGAAACCAAGTGCTAAAAATAGCATTTTTGGGATCACTTATATATAACTTAATTTTACGGAAAATAGCTGGGACTACCAGAGCCCGGGGTAATTTATTTAGTAAGGGGAAGTAACAAGACACCCACTGGGAATAAATTCAGGGATAGCACAAGAAGGTAGATACGGGAAAATCGCGGAAAACTGGGAATAATCTGAAAACTATTAATTATTTTAGCCATTAAGAGAAGATAACTGGGATACCAAGGCCCAGGTTGAGAATAACTTTACCGGAACCATTAGGGGATTCATTTGGGATAATAATTCAGAGAAGTGAAACACGGTAACAGGATAAAAGTGGAAATAATAGGGATTTTAGGAATTAATTAACTACAATCAATTTTATTGGACAAGACACGCAGGGCTATCATAGCCCCAATTAATTTTTATATATATACAGTACCAGGATTAAGAAAGCATTTAACAATTATCCCAGGAGCGGTACCCATTGGTTTCGGGATAAAAGGGAAATAAGGAGACACCGGACGCGAATTTTATAATTGGGATTTTATACCTAGGGTCACCAAAACCCAAATTAATTTTAAACAAGAAAGAGGGAACCAAGGTACCATTTCGTGAAGACCTTCAGGAAGGTACTCATGAGTAAATTATCCCGAACCCGGAAATTGACAAAGAGAAGAAGAACACCCGATAGGGTTACAAGAAGTCATACTCAGAGAGCTATGAATTCTCTAAACACCGACCAAGAAACAACTGCACTTCCCGGCACTACCGGCCCGGGAATAATTAACAACAATAAACCAAAGCTTCAACACGGGTCCAATAATGGAGTTTTGCTTTCCGATAAACCTGCGCTAGTCGGAAGAAAAATAAGGGCACGTAGGCTCCGCGATGGGGATACTTCCCTCGCGCTCTCGGAAGAGCCATTAATAACCCCACAGTCACCTTCGTTAGAGACCAAATATTACAATTGGTGTAGATAAACGAAAACTACCCATACACTCTTTTTTTTTCATTCTTGTGTGTATCTACAGATAAAGTTAACCATATATTGTGTTTACAAAAATCATCCTTATTTTCTGTCGAAAACACGGGAGGGATGGATGGGTAAGAATGTTAAAAATATATATTTTTCTAAAATGTTGCATGTAACGTAAACTTTCTTAACTTTTTCGTTTCTGACAAAGTTGCATAAATGTTATACAAAAGACAACAATAAACGTTTAAATTTCATTACCGGAATTTTTTATTGTTTAGGGGGATATAACTCATATCAAACAGTATTTATTTTTTAACCTGTGATTTAGCATACATCGTAAAAAAAACTCCTCTTAAGTCACTTGTTATTTAAAATACTTTACTATCATTAGGTTTTAACCTGCGGTGTTTAATAGTTATCGATTCTTCAAGATTTTATCGATTGCGAAAAATAAAAATTATTGAGCAACATTGTTTACACCTAATGTATATTTAATTAAACCAAGGAAGTTTAAAGGTGTATGGAAGCCCAATACTGTAGAACAAAATTATTGTCCAGGCGTGTAGGGCAGCGAGAATAGGGGGATTGGCCCCGCGGAGTTTGCGCAATGAATAGTAGGTCAGAGCCGGACTTCCGCAATTCTTTGTTACTATCTATAAAGTTGACATCATCAAATGTTAAATTCAAGCATTTACTGTTTTTTTTTTAATTTTTTCACAAAATTGTTGGTTATTAAACGATACTACCACAGAATATTTAAAATTATTGGGTAATATTGGATTTTATATCATCTGATATAATATGGAAAGAAGCCTTCTATTTAAATGGTCGATATTTTTGTGAGTTTTGTATGTTACCAAAAATCTTTGTAAATAAATAAAAACACGATTTTTTCAAATAAATTTCAAACACTGTATGATAGTTTCATGTACTTATCACCAATTTTGTGATAAAAGAAGGGCAAGATAGTGTAAATGAGTTTAATCTAATCCTAAGATTCTGGTTGTACATTAAAAAGTGAAAATTTTTATAACTGCTTTTTAGGCATATACTTTTCACTAATAACAAACATTCATGAGACAGAATAACAGTGGTTAAAAATGTTTATTAACCTTTGGTACCTAGGTATCCATTGTAACAGTATCCGTTTAATATTATGTGTCTACAGTATGTCGAGCTTAAAAAGCTGATAATGTAAGTTTAAGAAACCAAAAATCTAATTTCTTTTTAAACAAATACAGAAAAAGCAAAAAGGAACTTTAACATAAAATGGTACATTCTTTCATTCAATTAGAGGGACCTGTATATATTAAAATTTGCAACTTCTGCAACCACAAAATATAGGTACTCACACAAAGCAAAACAATCGAAACTAATACGGCGCAAAGGGCACAAAGCACAACAAAAATGACGAATGATGACGAATGATGGTACGGCGCGGATATAGTTTCATACGCTTGGCGCGCGCCGTTGCACAAAAAACGGTACTCTGGCTCTCATAAAAGTATAATGTGTTGGCTAACTACACACTGATTTATCATGTGTAAGTAAAATTAAATTATTTAGTAGAATTTGTTTATTGCGCAGAATCGGCGGGGCGAACTCCGACAGTTATTTTCATACTGGGCTGGACATTTTTTGATCGAATGGGCCATAGCATTGGGCTTCCATACACCCTTAAACTTCCTTGAACGAAACACGTTACCTTTTTTTAATTCTCCTTTTAATAATGTGTACATTTTTCAATCAAACATATACCATTTATTACTGGTTATTTTAAAAGTAAGTTTTTGTTTTATTTTCTTGTAGCTAGCTTCCTAGTCATGGCCATGCAAATAACGTCACTAATTCAGGGCCAACTAGTTAGTACCATTACGGATTCACAATATCTCGACCCTATAACAAATCTTCATCAATTGCTAAATATAGAATTACCAATAAAATTGAGTGATGCCGTGGTCATCAGATTTGCAAATTCGACTGATCCAGATGAATTAAGATTAAAAGAAACATATATAAGTGAGAACGTCGATATGTACATCTTAGAAGAAAAATGTCTTAAAGAAAAAAATTTTGCTGCAATAACGGATAGTGGTAATTTTTTTTTTTATTATTTTTTTTTTAACTTTATGACAGCTCACGAAGGATTATTATATATGTATATTATATCCTACGGATTATATATACATATATAAACCTAAGTACCAAAGTACCGTGAGTGCCGGGTTTTCCGGTGTTTAACCCATTTCTTCCCAGTTGTTCCGTCAACGTTGTCCAAGCACTGAAACATGCAAATGTTGCATTTCACAGCACCTTTTAGACAACGCGGTAGTGCCACCACGGACGTTATTATTAAATAACTACTACCTAAAAAATAACTACTACCTATATTAATCCTTATTTTTTTATTCTACATGACAGTACGAATATGCCTTTTATTTGTATATTATATTTAATAAAAGTTTTCATCCGGTTGGTAAGTGAGTGAAGGTAGCCTCTAATTTGGATTTCGTACTATAATGCTTTTTTTCTATAAATATGAGAGAAAAAAGAACATTTAGTATTTATTTGTAACTTTAAGATAAGTATGGCTAGGTAAAGCTGCAGTTATTGCATTATTTTTAATTTAAAATACATATTAACATTTAATTTTAATATTTCATCTGCTATAATTATTATTGTTTTTGCGATTAAAAACAAAAAAAGTATTAAGATACATTTGGGCAATGAATACACATTTTAACGGGTCTCATGTAATCAGTCACCAAATTACCCAATATTCGGTCACCATACAGGGTCTTCATTAATGTTTGTAAACCACGTGACCAAAAATGTTGCGGGTTGCCTATTCAGAGGTTGCACAAAATTTAATAAAATATCCCTAGAAATATTCATTGGCGCCGTGTATTTTAAAATTGATATTTAAATTAAAAAAAAAAATTATGGTTAGAAAATTAACCATTTATTTTTTAAGTAATTGTAATTTGAACCAAATTATTAAGCCTTTTGGATAATTTTTGTATGCATTTAGTTTTGAGTCTCTTGTTTGTCAATAATTTAATTTGCTAGTTTAGGTACAAAAAATTTTATAAGGAAACAGGGTTTTTTGTGCAGTAAGATATTTAAAGGGTTTTTTTTGCTTTTCGATTCGTATCACGTCTACGAACTTTGTAAAAAATTTAATTATTAAAATGAAAACCTGCATTTCTGCGTTAAAAAATCATTTCAAAATGCTTTTGGTTTGCTATTATAAAAAATGTTTAACTAGGTAAATAATGATGGAAATGAGAATTTGTTACTCGGGAGTTTTCAAGGTCGCTTACATGCTGCTATGAATTGGCGGGCCTACGAAGTACCTGGTGCGCTAAGGATGGTGTAAACGTGGTCTAGTGGAGTTTTACGACAGTTGGGACATTGCCAGGATTTCTTGTAAAACTTCATAAGACGCGTTTACAACATCCAGCCGCACCAGGTACTCCACAGGCCCGTAATATCATATGCGTGTTCAAGACCTCAAAACCCCGGAGTAAAAAAACCCATTTTTTTTTTTACCTTTTATTTTTTTTTTATTGCAAACTTTAAGATGCATTTTGAAAATGCTTTTTTTAATGCAAAAATGAGTTATTTATTTCCCATTAATTAAATTTGTTTACAAAGTTTCTATTGTTCTACAAATCGAATGCGAAACCCATTCGAATCCATCTTACTGACTAAAAACTCGTAAGGCCTATTTTGGTGCCATGTTCCCTTGACTATGTTGGGTTTAGCGAAGATCCGTTAATAATTTTTTATTCCTTTGGATTTTCGATAATTTAAACTTAATAGGAAAATTAAAGTCACATTAACTCGTAGTTTACACAGTTTATTCATATTATTTAAATAAAATTACTTGACTTTAAATGATGGACATGACTTAGATTTATTTGTACATTATTAATAAATTACACTACCTAAGTGTTTTCACACGTCAATTATTACATAATAAAAGAAATTAGGATAATCATAACATCCTAAAAGATATTAAGATAAAACAATGTACAAAATATTCCAATTATTTTAACCGGACAAATGAAACCACTCTTTATCAGAGAAAAAAGTACGGTCCAAAACATCGTTCATTGTTAAGAATCTCAATAAACCATTGACAAAACTGCACCCTCTTTCGAAAATCTGGTGAAAGGAATTCTTGCAATACTGTGACCTTATGTGGATGCATTTCCAATTTTTTTGCTTAGTGCTTTATGGCAAGTATCAACAAACATTTCTAAAAAAAATGTATGGCACTGTAAACATAAATTTCAATTTTTATTTAAAATAGTATCCTTACCGGTCTGAGTAGACAACTTCCCAACTGATTTGTTAGGAATGTGCTCCATTCGGGCACATATATCAAAAACAGGTTCTGTAAGTACGGTAGGCCTTCCAATGGACTTGCCCTTACAAATGCAATACTTGTTTTCAAAGCGATTGATTAGCACAATTCTGTGATGGACAAATGTTTCGTACTCAACAAGATTGTCAGGAAACCTATCCTAAACTAGTCATAACTTTCAGAAACAGAAAGTTCCATCCTCATTACGAGTTGCACTTCTAAAATTGCCGTTATTATAAAGGCATCTTGTTCCCAGTCCACATTTTAAACATTTTTTTAAAAGTAAAACAAAACAATTTTTAAAACTCGGGAAAAATGCAAAGTAATTCTGACAAGAACTGTTTTAAGCTTGTAAGGAACGTTTTCGAACATAATTTGATCAAAAAAATCTAAAACTTTTCCAAAAAAAAACTATCCAAAAACCAAATACCGCTAACGCCAACAATGGTCTGTCACAGAGTCTATTAATCTAAAGGGGTTATGACATCGTCGAGAATGGGGATAAGCAAAGTCCAAGACGTGATTGAAAAAGACCTTTATGTTGGCGGCCCTGTCGGGTCTCAAAGTTCTAGTTTTCAGCTGTGGACAGAGTCCTGCCACAAGTCGAAGTTTTTATATGGGGTTATTTTTGTTGCAAATATTTGTGTCAAGTTGATATTTTATTGGTTTATTTTTTTCTAATTATTTTGGTAGTGTTTGTTGTAGTTTTAATTAGTCCTTAGTGTGCAATAGATCAAAAAGTTGTGTTTCCCAAAGGTTCTTTTTTTGCTCGGAGCATGTTAAAAAAAAACGATTTCTTAAAGTCTTCAGAAAAATTACAAAGGCGGTGATTTGAGATCCTGATCAAAAAAGGAAAAAAGGCGATTAATAAAAGGAGGTAAGGTAAAAATATGATATATCCTAATGCTGCTATTAAAAAAAATTTTTTTTATTGTAAGTTCCATTCAGTTTGCATTATTACACCTCGGATAACACAAACACGGTTTTTAAGTCCACCAGTGACTCTTACAACTTTGGATGTAGTTACACAGTTATTAGTAAGTAAATTGAAATTTTTGTGTGATTTTAGTTAAGTTATTTTTGTCAAGAAATAAATACAATTTGATTTTCTTATACCAAGAACTGATCAACTTTAGGTATATGCATTAATGTACCTTCAGAATTATTTAATTTTTTTTTCATTATTTTTCATTTATTAAGTTTGCGGTTAGTTACATTCTTTAATTGTATTTAATTTTTTGAATACTTATCTACCAATTACTTGGTATATCATTTAGAAAAGACATGTTTTAAAATATAATTTAGATTTTTTAGATTTGCCTTTAACAAGTTTAAAATAAACTGATGAAACCTACCTTGCACTGAAGAAGTTTTTGTTTAGATTGTGTAGTATGAAGTGGACTGCTGGGAACTTGTAAGTAAGTTAAACTTTTGAGTACCAAATAAGAACACGAGATCTAATTCTTTGTTTTAATTTGCAAGGGCTGCCAACAAACTATAAATGAAATGTTTGTGTTTGTGTTAAGTATCATTTTAATGCTTAAATGATTTGCATGTTTTAGAATATGAAATGTAGTATACAAAAAAATATTATTAACTAATACCACTAAGTACTGTGTTCTTTTTTTCCATATCTATTTTAAAATGTAAAAATTTAAGTTGTATTTTATTTAATTGTTGCAATTGTAAATGTATTGTAGTGTTGTAGTTGTAAAACAAATAAAGTTTAGTTTTTAGCAATAAACCTGTATTTTTTTACATAAAATAATTCATTTTATTGCCCAAGGAAAATTTTTTCTATTATTCTGCAATATCAAGATGCTGTATGGTCCGTAAGTAAATAAATAACTAGTTTTTAAAAGTAACATAATTATTTTTTAAAATAAAATAAATTAAGGATTAATAGACAAGTTTATATATTTATGAATAATACAAAAACTCCTTTAAAAATTCCAAAAAAAGTTTTTTTTTCAAAAGGCTTCCAGTATCTGATTTGGAGTTGGATTTTTGAATCTTACAAAGATCTTCAAGAACCTTGTAAAACCCCATTTCTGATCCTGCACTTACAGAAAACTTCCTTCCCCTTATCCACCGAAGGGTTGTAGGGAATCTGTCTTTCTTCTTTTGGTATTTTCACGGCTTCTTTAACAGTTGGAGTATAATTCCTTTTCTGGCGGCTCCCAACAGAGCAACACGTAGTGCAACTTTTATGCATTTTTTTTACAGTTCAGCTAGAGAGGCCCCCGAACTTCCCGCTTTCTTCGTTCCCTTCTTTTTCCTGGGTTAAGACTATGGAACCTGCTACCTGCAGAATTTAGGTCTCTTGAGAATAAACTCCCTCTTACCACACTTCAGACACCCACGGGGCGTTCATACTAGGCATCAGCCTTCGCGGACTGTTCCAAGACAAAAAAATAATTTATAGCCCCAAACTTTTTTACTTGCTCATAAAATTTTATAAACGTAATATAGATAGGTATTATTAAAGAGAAAAAAGGTGTTAATAATTCAATATCGTGTGTTTAAAAATAGAGTAAGTACTCATAATTATAACAAATTAGCAAACTTTTTTTTTTTTACATTTTAATTTTTTCTCATTTTTAAATTATTTAATGTGAGATACCATTGAAAAGGTACGCCATCGTCGTGATGTCGCTTTAATTTTTAATTTTAATACTTAATTGAATTACATTTATATTTTTGAAATATAAATTTTGTTCGTCGGTATAAAAGCAGTTTTTCGTTTCCACCCCAATTCTACGCCACTGTTCGGCATAAAATCCAACATGGCCGAAATGGGCCCTTCTTGACGTCACAGAAGAGTTTTTCAATATGGCGGATGTCATAACCCCCTTTAGATTAATAAACTCTGGTCTATCAGTAGTGTCAGTTAAGTCTACTGTCAAAAAAAGCTTGCTGTGTTGCCAACACCAATATTTTGCCTTATAAAAGGTGTGTTCTTTTGACCACTAACCTGCACTGATTCTGATTTTTTTGGAATTTTAACATTTTAGGAGGTTATTATAATCAGTAATTTTGATTTACACATTTTTGCTTTGTTCGGAGTTTAGAAGCTGGTAAATTGTCACAGAAAAAAATAAATGTAGGCAAAAACTTTATGAACTTTTTTCCATCTTAAACATTGTTAATAGGAAAGAAACCAAGCAGTGGAGCCACGTTTACAAACCAAAATCGCGTGGTCACGTGGTTTACAAACATTAATGAAGGCACTGTATATATTGGTAAGTCCTCAAATGATAGATTTGTCACCAACTTGTTAAAGCCAAACTTTTAAAAACAGCTATCTGTGACTGTATATTGAATCACCTAAAAATGCAATTAATGACTAAACAATAAAATAACATTGCCAAACGTACTTAGAACTAATCAAAACTAACCGAATTAGGTTATGCTATTATTCCTAGTGATGAAACGATTTATCGTTGCGCACAATTAGAGATAAGACAAGATAAACTAAATACATAGGTGCAAATTAAGGTTTTTATGGACACCCTGTAAAAAAATGCTATTTATGACAGAAGAAAAAAAATAACCACAGAAGTTTTTATTTAAACAAATATACTATTAAACAATACATAAAAAATATGGTATGACAGCCAATGGGGCGTATCAGCTAATCAAGTTAAATATTAACAAATACATACCAATACTTAAGTCGTACAGGCGTTCTGGAAAACCTACAGTAGAAGAAAATTTTGACCTTAACAACTGTTTTATAAATCAAACTAAAGTATGCATTTTAATTACACCAATTAAATTGACCTACTTTGTTTTACTTTAGCAAAAACAAAAGGAATATGAAAGAACCATATTACCTTAAATAAGCATTGATAGCTTAAGAATTAGGAATTTTGCAAATAAGTTTGTCAAGTTCTAAGAAAATTTAAACATAAGCTTCCAAGCAATCGGGCTCAAATTCACAAATTATGTGAAAAAAAGAATCACAAAATATGCCCCTAATTTTTGCGCAAAAATACACCTAACTTTGGTAAAAGAAATTATTTTTATTTTACGTAAAACCCGAATCGCATTCCCGAAGTCCATGAGGCGTATAGATACGACGACGCGACAGTATAAATAGAAATTGTTTTATAACACAAGAGAAAAATCAAATTTTTACAAAACAAAATTCAAAATTATTTACATTTTTTGGGACACCCCGTATCACTTCTTACTTCTTTGACACTTGGTTTAATTTATTGACAAATTATACTATTAAAAAGTTAATTGTTGAGTCATTAATTAACCTTATTACTTTATCAAGAATAAATATTTTGAACTACCGCAAATTTATGTCGAAGTTCGAGTTCTCTTCTATAAGATTTGTTAAAAAAGAAAATTTTTTCAAAGATATTTAAATTTGTTACCCTTTTAAAACCCCTTTTGCCTTCCATTTCTACAGTTCTTTAGGTCACTTTCCCAATATGCTTTCTTTCTGGTTGCCTTTAAACTTTACGTAGAATATGTCACGTTACCATTAACATAAAGAAATTTTTAAAATAACCTAACTAGCTAAGAAATTGTGTGTTAACCAAATTTATTGATCTAAGACGGAAAAAGTAATATATTACCATAAAAAACCATTGTTTTTCTATCAAAAACTTGAAGAACATTTTTATTTTTAAAGTGTTCATTGCCATTAAAATTAGTATTTTAACATTTTAAAAGCGTTTATTTTTCTATTTGGGTTTTTTTAAAATAAATCCATACCTTTTTAAATCCAGTAATAAGACGGGGGTGTCCTTTAAAAAAATAATAATGTCTGACGTTTTCTACACGACCACTACGGTCCTGTTCCCGGGATATAGCGAACTAAGCCTTCTAAGCCCTATTGATCCCAATGAACTGGCAGATCGCCTGAAACAGAAAAACCCCTTAAAAACCCAAATACTAGAAGCATTCCACTTTATTATGTGGTTGTTATCAAATGCGTGTTAACAGATTTTTGAATTGTGGAATTTTGTGTTTTTAATGTATGTTTTATGTTCTTTTTTACATAAGAGATTGAGAAACCAAATATCTTATTTCTTTTTAAACAAATACAGAAAAAGCAAAAACTAACTTTTACATAAATTTGTACTCTCTTTTATTTAATTAGAAGCACAGGTATACAGGGTGATTGGTAAGTAGAGGCGAAAAATGAATACCCAAATTAATTTGTTAATTCTGAATCGAAAACCAAGAATATTTTTTTTGCAATTTTTTCTAACAATATCACCGTATTCTTCGTTAGTGAACTCAATTTTCTTGTGATTTTTTCAATAACAGATTGACAAGCGTCTAACTTTTGACAAGGGTCAAACTTGATTTCATATGACGTAATAGTTTGAAAGCGCCAACTAAGATTGGCGACACCCACAATGTAGTTTAATTTTTTTTGCAAAACTTTATAGTGAAATATCTTGAAAATAAAGAAAAAATTGCAAAAAAAGTATTCTTGGTTTTTGATTCAGAATTAAAAAATTTATTCGGGTCTTCATTTTTCGCCTCTACTTACCAATCACCCTGTATATTAAAATTTGCCTAGTCTGCCCAGTAAGTAATAATTTTGATCCTCTAAAAGAATAATAATTTTGATCCTCTAAAAGAATAATAATTTTGATCCTTTAAAAGAATGTACTAAATTATTAAATGAAATAAAAGTACCTATATGAATACCATATTTCTTTTTAATGATCCACAGAAAAACACGAACATTGCAGTATTCATCTAAAAGATAGTTAAGATTGCCTTACTTTTTTCACTGCTATTTCCTATGAAATTTTTATTTTGATATATTATTATTTATTCGGTTACCTAACGTTACGTGTCATAAGAAGTACCTAATTTAAATATAATAAATACTTACCTAAAGTAAAAAATGCCGGGTATGTTACCCTTGGATTTGCAAGACAAAACCATACAACCCCTAGGCATTTTGTTACGATAAACATAAAATTATAGTCACAATTTAATAAACACTAATCACTAAAATACGAAGGTTTTAATCAATCCAAAAAACTTCTGCAACTACAAAATATAATCACACAAAGCAAAACAATCGAAATTAAGACGGCGCAAACCACAACAAAACATGATATTGGCTTGGAAGGAGGGTTGATGGCGACGGCGGGTCGTGGTACAGCGCGGATATAGTTTCATACCGCCCGCCGTTGCACCAAAAACGGTACTTCCGGCTCTCATAAAAAGTAAATGTGTTGTAGCTACACACTGATATATCAGTGTGTAAATGGAAAAACCTTAAAATATTTCTTGGAATTTTGTTACTATAGAATCGGCAAATACGGCAGTTTTTCCATAGTGGGCTGGACATTTTTTGCTCGAACAGGCCTTTGCATTGGGCTTCCAAATACCTTTAAACTTTCTTGAATAGTTCCTTTTTCCCAAAGTATTAGATCTGTCAGCAGATGAATTATATTTCCTGTCACCAAAATAATACCATTAATTAGGGTTTGTTTTGGTTATCCTGATTAGTTCTGGTAAAGTAATTTTATTGTTTGGTCATTAAATGTATTGTTTGGTGATGTCGTACTTTAAGATAATTTTTTTAATAGTTTGGCTTTAACAATTGGTAGGATTTCTTATTTTGTAAACATATCAGTTTTGTAACTAAAAGTAACAATTTGGGACTAATTAAATGACACCTCTTTTACACAATTTTATTATTGCTCTGGATTTTTATTGGGTATTTTTAAAATTTAATAATTATTATTTTAATTTAAAGAGATCAATTACCCCATTTCCTTACTTAATGGTTTATTTTATTTTTAGGATTTTTAATAATGCATCCAAAAGCATTGAAACCACGCATTTTTTACATGACAGGTGTATATATCATGCAATGCCAAGAAATCATTATTTGCATGTTTTTTTTATCGGTTACAACGAATTATGGAAAGTGGTATCATGGACAAATTTATCAAGTTATAACATTTAGATATTCCCTGTTAAATTTAGAAGAATCTTATAAAAGAGAATTTAAAATTACCAAAATATATTGAGGGAGTTTTTTTTATACTTTTAATTGGATATTTTGTCGCTTTTTTTACTTTTTATAAGCGAGATTATAATTAATAGGTATAATTTAAAGATTTTCTGTCAAGATATTTTAAATGAGTTTTTGGAAGTTAGTTGTGAATGTCAATTACCATAAACACATCCTGCACCTTAAAAAATGGTATATGAAATGTAAAAATATAAGGTTGGGGTTAAAATATTGAAAACAGTTATTGGGTAAAACTGTTAAAAATAGGGTTTTAGCAAATTTTAAAAAAATATACAATATATGAGTTTTTTATGTGTGGTCTAAAAACCAACCCCTCTTATGCCCTTTTTGTCAATATATTCGTATCAGTTTGGTGTGCTTCTGTAACTGTGTGCTTTAGTATATCGTGTCCCTAAAAGTTGTTAAATATGTAGATAATTGTAAAAGTAAAATAAAAGGCGATTTATGGTTTTTAGATTTCAAAGAAATATTAATTAAAAAACTATAGATTAGATTATTTTGTTGGTATTTTATTAAAAATATATTAAACTTTCAAATGTCAAGCGGTAAAGTGCTTTGGAATTCACTGAATTTCACAAATTTCTGATTATACGCTAGAGCAATGTCAGAACCTTTAAGGTTTGTGTTTTTTTTAAAGATGAGGATATTTTAAACCCTTTTAAGAAACGCAATTATTCATAGCGATTTAACTGTAGGTTTACCCGGTGAGCCTGCTAGTGAGGGTAAATTTTAACATTTGTTTATTAAAAACTAGAGTAAAATTACCTATTGTACCTTTTAATGTATAATTAGACCATCTTTAGAGTATTGTTCTCATGTCTAGGGAATGGCGTCCCCCCCAACTCTTAGCATTTTTGATTTTCTTTAGGAAAGGGCCATTCATCCTATTATTGATTTCATGTTTACAAAAAGCCTTCTTCTCTCAGCCGCCGGCAAGCATAGGGATCTGTCTCTTTTTATAGATATTTTTACGACTTCTGCTTTAAGAACTTGGCCAGTGAGGTCCACCCCTGACAGCTCCCAATAGGAACACGTAGTGTCGTTGTTATGCATTCTTTTACAGTTTAGCTTAAGGGTCCAAAAACTTTCCACTTTTTATTTTTTATCTCTAGTTCCAGAAGTTTTGACTTTTCCTCCAAATCCTCAAGTATTTAGGTCTCGTGTCAATAGACTTCTTACCACACTTAAGACACCTACGGAGTTGGTATTTAGGTCTTCGCCCTTTGTGGAAATATCTCAAGATAAAAAAAAGCTGAATATTTTTTTTGCACTCTATTACACAAATAAAAATTTGTACATATCTACACATTTTCTTGTCCAAAAACCGTGGAAGTTTTGGGCGCCTTTTTAGATGTTTACAATAAATATCCATTTTGCTTTACATTTACAAAGAAGATAAATGAATAGATAAATATTTATTTGTTTAGTTGTAATGATAAAATAATCCTAAAACTATAAACACATTTTTTTTACCTGTGTACTACACACCGGGGTAAATATTTACCCCACGGGCTTTTTGCTCTTAAAATTGTTCTAAAAGCAGTAGTTTGACATATGGGTACTGAAATTTTGTTTTGTTATGCCCCAGAGAATGGTGAAAAGAAAATTCAATGTTATCAAGATTTAGTTAATTTAAAATTGATTTGAATAGCTGTAAATACTTGAAGTCAAACTGTCATTTAATAGACAATTTAAAACTATTTTTCTAAACAACCGATTTTCAAATTTTTAACGGGATTTCAGAGAGGACACATATGGCTTTAAGAAAAAAAATACCATCGTTATGTTTTGCCAAAAATGTCTATTTATTTGGTAATTTAAAAATTTAAACAAATTAAGAATCCGATTAATGAAGAAAATTAAATAAATATCCATAAAATATTTTTTTAAGAATCTATTTTAATTTCTCTCATGGAAAATATGAAAAAAAAAAACATTTAACAGATATTAAAATATTCCAAAGTACACTTACGATTTTACTTATTATTATTTACTTATTAAAATTTACCTGGGGTAGATATCTACCCCGATTTATAGTTCTAGAAATAATTATTAATAGGTTTTAGAGACAAAAAATTTAAAAATTTTTTACAGTGACTTTTGACCATAAACTAATATTATCAACATTATGCTTATTTCTCGTAAAAATTATTTAAATAATGCAAAATCTACCCGGTTCCCCGACAATCCCGATCAGAGATAACCTTGAATAAATTGGTATGTTTACACCAATACCCCCCAAAAATTTTTTTGGCGGTTCCAATCGGCGGAGACCCCCCCCGGGGTCTTTAAAAAACAAAAAGGTTTATACAAGGCCTAACTTATATTTGTATATTCTTTAAACTATGGTTTTAGTTTTAAATCCAAATTTTAAACAAACATGAAATTTTAAAAGTTGTTTTTTTTGGAAAACATATTGTATTCATACATTATAATGTCATAAAAAATTATTTTATTTAAGATGAATTTAAAACTTGTGCTGGTGTTGAAGAAGGCGCCGGTGCTGGCGTTTGAAGTGTAAAGTATTCATTTTACGGTAAGTCATTTATAAAACGGCGTCACCTTTTTTTTTGGGGCCGCCGGGATTTGGGGAGAAAAAAAAGTTATACTTTAGTGCCGACGCACAGTGGCAAAAACAATTTGGGGGCTTTTAAAAAAATGGCTACAGAACGCTTATTTTAGCAATTTAAATTTTTATTTTTTAATAAAACCTTATGAAATTTAGAAAAGATTGTCAAACCCCCCTTTTTAAGAAAATGTTTTTATTTTTTTTGGGCCCTAAATATTGTAACTGGGGGTTTTTGGGGTCACCAATCAGAATAAAGGTCGAAATTTAAAAAAATCTTAATCCAAGATAGCGGCCCCAAAATGGCGGATATAAAAATAAAAAACAGTTAAAGGAATATAATGAAACATTTTACTCAAAGGGTTTTTGTGGCCCTTATCACCAATCTGGGTTTTAATTTAAAAATTTAAAACCCAAAATGGCTAACCCAAGATGGCGGTTTAAAAAATGGCGCGTATCAAAATTGAAAAAACTAAAATACGAAAAATTAAAATTTTTTCCCCCATTTACAAAAAAAAAAAGTAAAAAAAAATATAAAAGAGGGCTTTAGTTATTGGTATTGCAATAAAAAAAATAAATATTTATATAATTATTATATATTTATTTAAAATTTTTAAAAAAAAACCCTTTTACAATTACTATGCTGTTAGAAAAAACTCAAAATTTATTATTATTTTTTTTATTATTATATCTAAAAATCTGAAATAAATTAGGAAAAAAATTTTAAAAATTAAAAAAAAAATTATATGTAGAATGTTTTGGAACACTCTGTATAATATTTATCTTTAGTTTTTTTAAAATTTTTCCCAAAAAAATTTAAATATTCATTTTTTTTTTAAAATCTTTATTTAAAAAAAAAGAAACTTATTGGGGAATTTTCTTTTTTTTTTTTTAAATTTTTTTCGTTTTTGACTTACCCGGTACACAATAATATTTTTTTAGAAACTATATATAAATATACAAATATATCTTTTAATTTTAAATCAGATTTGTGATTATTGGCTACCAAAATGCCTGAGTAAAGTTTTTTATCGATATTCTCGGTTCTAAGTTTTTTTCGTTTTTTATACCCGTCTTTTTGGGGTCCGCCATCTTAGTTTTGGGAAATTTTTTTAAATTTCGACATCATACTCGTGATTGGTGACTACGAGAACCCCTGAGGAAAATGTTTCTTTTTATTCTTCCTATTTTAGCGTTTTTCATTTTATCCCCCATTTTGAATCCTCCATCTTGGATTGGCCATTCTGGTTTTAAAAATTTTTTTTAATTTCGACCTTAAATTTGATTAGTGACCACAAGAACTCCTGGTAAAAAAAGGGTTTTTTCATATTTCATAACTTACGTAATAAATTTTAACAAATTTTATTAAAGCAAAAGAAAAAAAAAAAATTTTAAAAAACAAAAAAAAAACGATAGAAAATACTTTTAATAATAAATATGATAATTTCAAATAAAAAAATAAACTTTCCCAATGTGCATTTGTAAATGTTAGTGTAAATTACTAGTTTGAAGAAACTACAAAATTTTGCAAAAAATATTAACGTTGTGAAAAAAGTAAAATGTTCAAAATTAAATGTGTTTTATTTAATTTAATTGTTAACAATTTTAAAAAGGAACAGTCTACAAAGGCATTTTAAAGCCCAAAAACTTACGTACTGGGTGCAGGCTTTTAAAGGTTTAACCCCCTTTTCTTTTAAATGCATCAAGGCACATTTTAGACAGCACTGTAAAAAATTTGGGGGGACCCCAAAAAAGGGGACAATCTCTCGGGGAAATTAAAAAAAAACCAAAACTATTACGACAAATTCCCTAAACTTTTTTTCCCACGTCCCTCCTCTACGGAAAATCAGGTACATAACGGAAGCTTCGAAAATCTTTTTTTTTTTAAATTTTAAAATACTAGGGTAAATTTTACTTTTTTTTTTAAAGGTGGTTCTAGATAAGTCTTCTTAAAAATAAACACATTAAATCATATTTAGCTTATTTAGTTTGCCAGGGACAAACTAGCTCTGACCAATGATAGCAATTTTTTTTAAAACCCTGTATGATGAAGGCTTCAATTTTTTTTGGAATTTAACCTTAAACTAAAAAAAGGGACTTGATTGACATCGATAAAATTAATTTTTGGGAAAAAAAATATTAGGTTGGGAAAAACATTATACAGGGGTTTTTTTAAATTTAAAATTCAATATTTAAGAAGGAATTTTTAAGTTCTTTTTTAAAAAAAAACATTATATAAACTTGTCCTAAACGTCGTAATTTTTTAGATATAGGGGGGTAAAATGTTCAAAAAAAAATTTTATTATTAATTTGTTAAATCTTTTCCACCAGTGGCGTTCTGGAATTTGACAGACATTGATGGTATTTTGGAGATTTGATGGTATGACACTGATTTCTCTTAAAACTAAAATTGTTTTCGAAAAAACCCCAAAATTTCTAAGCCAATTAATCACTTTTTTTTTTTTCCCCTACGGATTTTGCTTAAACAAATAAAAAACCCTTTTTGCATGATCATAACAATATCGGTAAAGAATATCACCATGCAGAAAAATACCCCCTTTAATTTTTTTAGGAAAAACCGTAGGTCGGGGGGTACCTAATGGCCCCAAAAAAGGCAGGTTAAATTCCGTACGAACACCATAGTGGAAATAAAAAAAAATTGGACCTAAAGTTCCTCTTAATACATGATATAGGTATGCCCAAAATTTTATTAAAATAACTAAATTTTTTACGGATATTAATAATAACTTATTTATTAATTATTTATCAAGAATCCAACCGGGCGCCTGCGTTATAGGCATATATCATTACCCCAAAAGCAATTTTATTAAGTATATATTAAAAAAAAGTTAAAATGTTAATACCCGGAACTACCAATAAGGCAAACATAAGTTAAAAGTGTGTATTTTGAAAGTGATTTATTGTTTGATTGTAATTTTTTTTTTAGCGGCTCTGCACTTGCACGCAAATCGCGGTGAAGCGGCCAAGATTCGCTTTAACCTCTGCGCAAAAAAAAATGGCTCTCTAAACTTGCAATGTTCATGCTTCATCCCCGAATACTGATCCATACAGATCGAACGGACGAATTTTGATGGTTTAGTAATTTGGTTGCTATACTACGTCGTCCATTACCGAAAATGTTTAAAGTCCCAAAACCCCCCCCATAAACACGAACTTAGGGTCAGACATTGGAAAAAGGGCGTAACGCGTAACTAAATCGATAAAATCTGTTGCCAGCTTGAAGTGAATTTAAACATTTCTAAATGTTTCCTTTAAGTTCTATATTTATAATAAAAATGGGCATAAAAATAAATAGATTACTAGATTTGGCTTTAAAAAAAAAATAATTTAAAGATAATTTTGCTACATAAACCATTTTTTTTTTATTTTTATTTGGGTTTAAAAACGTTTCCATTGCTACATTTCGCCCGCAAAGGAATTTCGCAGGCGGAATATGG
>JAHBCN010015931.1:0-20166 GCA_019359885.1 Listronotus oregonensis
TAATAAAAACAAAAAAAAATTCTGGGGAAAAAGCTTTAATTTTTAAATAAGTTTTTTTTTTTTAATTTATTATTTTTAAAATTAAAAAAAAATTTTTTTGGGGTTTAAATAATTTAAAAATTTAAAAAAGCAAGAGACTTTTTTCCCCGAATATACAAATATCTTTTAACTTTTTGCCCCCTTTCCAATTACTTTTTTTTAGAAAGAAATTCTAACTTTTTTTTTTAGGTAAAAAAACTTAAAAATTTATTTAAAAAATTTAAATTTTTTTCCTTTCGTCTTATTTCGTAATTTGTTAGAAATACTACAGTAAATTTTTAAAAAAATGCCTAATTAATTTATAAAATTTTAAGAATTGTTTAAAAATTTTTTTTTATTATAAAGGGGGTTTTTAAAAATAACTCTCTTCTAAAGTGAAACTTTTTAAAAAAATAATTGATTTGGGCAAACCCAAAAAATCTATCTCTAATTGTTTTTTTTTTTCCCCAAAAAATAAATTTGAATAAAAAGAATTTTTTGGGGATTATTTGCCTATTGGTTAGTTGTGGTCATTTTTGTGTTTTTCTAGATAAAAAGGTATATAAAAAATTTTTTTAAAAAGACGAAAAAAAAAGAATAATTTGTTTTTTAACCCAAAAAAATTTTTGTAAAAAAGGGGGAAAAAAGGGTTTTTTTTCATGAAATTTTTTTAAATTTTTTTTTTTTTTAAACAATTTGTTTTTAAATTTTTTTAATAAATATAATCGGAAAAGCAAAAATTGGATTTTTTTTTAAAAAAATTATAAGTTTTTTCATCAATTTTTTAGAAAAAAAAATTAATTTAGTATCCTTTATTCATTTGTTAGGTTTTAGAATTGACCACAACTAACCATCTTTAAAAAATAAACAATTTTAGAAAAATATTTTAATTTTGGTTTAATTTTAAACCTTTTTTTATTATTTTTTTTTCTCACAAGTCACTTGCTGTTAAAAAATTATAATTTTTTTAAAAAATTTTTTCTAATTTTTTTTTGGGCCCCTAATCCTTTTTAAAAAATTTTAGGATAAGACTTTTTTTTAAATAAGTTTTTTTTTTAAATTTTTTTTTTAAATTTTAAAAAAACATTTTGGGTTAAGTAACTTAAAATTTTAAAGAACTGACTATTTCCTTGAATATATCTTTTAATTTTTTTATCCCCCCCTTTTCCCAAATTTCTTTTTTTAAAAAAAAAATCAAACCATTTAGGTAAAAAAAAACTTAAAAATTTTTTAAAAAAAAATTAAATTTTTTTCCTTTCTGAT
Source organism: Listronotus oregonensis (assembly GCA_019359885.1). Classification (NCBI taxonomy): domain Eukaryota; kingdom Metazoa; phylum Arthropoda; class Insecta; order Coleoptera; family Curculionidae; genus Listronotus; species Listronotus oregonensis. The sequence continues at coordinate 1,282 of JAHBCN010015931.1, forward strand.
CTTATTTCGTAATTTGTTAGAGATACTACGGAAAATTTTTAAAAAAATATACCCAATTAATTTATAAAATTTTGGGGTTTTTTTAAAAAATTTTTTTTTATTATGAAGGATATTTAAAACTGACTCTTTTCAAAAAGGAAATTTTTTTTTAAAAAAAAATTTGGGTTTTGGGCTAACCTAAAGTCTATCTTTTTATTGTTTTTTTTCCCACGAAATAGATTTGAATATAAAATAAAAATTTTTAAAATTTGGGTTATTTGCCTATTGTGGTTATTTGGTCAGTTGTAGTAACTTGTCTAAAAAAAAGGGGGATATAAATATTTTTAATAAGACGAAAAAAAAAATTTTGATTTTAACCAAAATTTCTGTAAAAAAAGGGGAAAAAAAAAGGGTTTTTTTCATGAAATTTTTTTCAATTTTTTTTTTTTAAAAAAATTTGTTTTATTTTCTTAATAAATATAATCGGAAAAAAAAAAATTAGATTCTTTTTAATAAAATTAAAATATTTTAATCAATTTTTTAAAAAAGGGTTAATTTAGTATCCTTTATTCATTTTTTTAAAAGGTTTTTTGAATTGATTTCTAACTAACCATCATTAAAAGTAAAAATTTTTTTGAAAAATTTTTGATTTTGGAAAACCCCCAAAAACCCCCATTTATTTTTTTTTTGTTCTCACAAGCCCCTTCGTTAAAAAATTAAAATTTTTCCCCTTGGGTTTTTTGCAAATTTTTTTTAAAAAAATAAAAAAAAAACCCCCAAAAAAACTACGATAAGATTTTTTTTTTAAATAAGAAAATTTTTTTTTTTAATTTTTAAAAATTTTTTTTTAATTTAAACAAAGCTTTTTGGGGGTTTAAATAACTTAAAATTATTAAGCAGAGACTGACTTTTTTCCCCTTTAATATTTTTTTAAACCCCTTTCCCCCTTTCCCCCTTCTTTTTTGGGAAAAAAAAAAATTTTAACATTCTTCATTTAGGTCAAGGAAACTTAAAAATTTTTTAAAAAATTAATTTTTGCCTTTCTGATCTTTTTTTAAAAAATTTTTTAAAAAATACTAAAAAAATTTTAAAAAAGTATACCTAATTAATTTATAAGATTTTGGGGAATTGTTTAATAATTTTTATTTATGAAGGATTTTTAAAACTAACTCTTTTTAAAGTGAAATTTTTTTAAAAAAAAATTTTATTTGGGCTAACCTAAAGTCTATTTTATTGGTTTTTTTCCCCCCAAATGGGTTTTAATATAAAATAAAAATTTTTTGTGGATTTTTCTATTGTGGGTTAGTTGGGGCATTTTTAAAAAGTAACTTTCTAATAAAAATTATATAAATATTTTTAATAAGACAAAAAAAAAAAAATAATTTGTTTTTAAAACCCCAAAAAAAAATTTTTGTAAAAAAGGGAAAAAAAAGGGTTTAAATTGTATTTTTGCATTTTTTTTTTTTAAAAAATTTGTTTATTTTCTTAATAAATATAATCGGAAAAGAAAAAAAAGATTTTTTTTAATAAAATTATAAGTTTTTTTAATTTTTTTAGAAAAAATTTTAAATTTTAAAATATCCTTTATTCATTTATTAGGTTTTTAGAATTGATTTCTAACTAACCATCATTAAAAGTAAACAATTTTGAAAAATTTTTTTATTTTTGGGAAAAACCCCAAACCTATTTATTATTTTTTTGTTCTCACAAGTCACTTGCTTTTAAAAAATTTAAAAATTTTCTTAATTGTTTTTTAAATTTTTTTTGGGCAAGAAAAAAAAACACAAAAAATTCTAGGATAAATTTTTTAAATTTTTTTAAAAAGTTTTTTTTTTTTAAAAATTTTTTTTTTTTCAATTTAAACAAACATTTTGGGTTAAGTAGTTTAAAAATTTTTTAAAAAGAGAGACTGGTTTTTTCCCCTTGAATATATCTTTTAACTTCTCATTCGCCCTTTCCAATTATTTTTTTTAAAAAAAAAAACACCGGGCTCCCGCGCTTTCTAGATATATATAAAAAATTTTTAAAATTATATATAGATTCAGCTTTTTAGCCGGTTCTGGGTTTTTGGCCCCCCTTTTTCCCCAAAGGGGGGGCCCCCCCCGGGGGGTTTTCCGGGAAAACCCCCCTTTTTTAAGTACCGTAACGCTAAAAAAAAAAAAAAAAGGGAAAAAAATTTTTTTTTAATCGTTCGGGAAGGAGTAATCTTCTTCCTATTTTCATTTTTTTTTTGTTACTTTTTAAAAGAAGGAGTAATTTTTTTCCCCTTTTTTTAATTTTTTTGTTACATTCTGAAGAAGGAAAAAATCAACCAATTAAGGAAAGCACTGGAAAGGAAAAAGGTATTGAACAAAAATCGCCTATAAGGTTTGAATAAAAAATGCCTATTTTTTTTGTGCCTTTTTTTATTTATTGATTATATTTAATTAATGAAGAAAGGGGGGAAATTTTTTCCCCTTTTTTATTTTTTTTTAAAAGAACGGGTAAAACCCATTTGATTTTTTTTCCAACGGGGTAAGTCTTTTTTAAAAATTTTGGCGGGAAATTTTGGGGGTGTGAAATTACTAAAAAAAAAAAAGGGTTTTTTACTGATATTTTATAATATAATAAAAAAAAAAAATATTTTAATTGTTTTTCCATTTTATTTGAAATTGGAGAAAAAAAATTAAAAAGAAAAAAGCGGACGTTAGATTTTTTAGCATAGTTGAAAGTAATAAAGTGATTAGTTGACTTATTAATTAATTATTTAGTTAGTTGGGAAAAATTTCCCCGGTGGTGTAGGGCTTTATTAGTTTAAAAAAGGGGGGGAAATTTTTTAGCAGTAATGAATAATTGTCGTGCAAAGAGACTTTTTTTTTAAAATTTTTTGGCAACTGTTTTAACTGTTTCAGAGTCTGCAATAGATATTAAGAGTGATGGCACCCACTCTTAATATCTATAATGCTATTGTTTTTTAGAGTTTGTATAAATTTATAGTAAATTGAAAAAAAAAATTTTTTTACAGATAAAAAAAATTTTTGGGGGTTAAATTTTTTAAACCCCTATATAAACGATATAAATCCCCATTTTGGAAAAAAAAATTTGTTGTTGTTGAAAAAATTTCCCCATACAAAGTCTATATAACGACCCGAGGTAAAAAAAAATTTAAATTTAAAAATAAGGGGAAAAAAAAAAGGGTAGACTTGTACCCCGGGGCGTATAAAAAAATTTTTATAAAACTGATAGGTTCTGTGTAATTTTTTTTCTTTTAGACGATAAAATTTGGACATTACAGGATATAGTAGGACCTTATAATATATGGCCATAAAAGAAGCTTTTCTGTTCCTCTTCATTCACTTATCGGAGAGAGTGAAAATTTTTTTCTTTTTTTTTTTAAAAGGGTTAAAAAGACCCTTTTTTGGGGTTTTTGATATTTTGTGATCTTTAAAAAGGGCCCCCCCCCAAAAAGGTCATCGATTAACCCTAAAAAAATTTTAAAAATTATTGGAAGGGTTTGTGAGGTTAGGGGGGGCGCGATTTTTTTTGAAAATGTTCAATACATAATCGTTTTTGGGGTCAAACGGAAAAATTAAAAATTTAAAAAATTTATTTATCTAAAATTTTTCTAAAATTAATTCTATTTTTTTTTTTCCCCAAAATTTAAATATAAAATAAAAAAAATTTTTAGTAAATTTTCTATTCCAAAAAAAAAGGTTTTTCCCCCTAATAATCATCTTCCGCCCCCCCACCACCACAAAAAAAAAAATAATAATATTCCTCCCCCCCCCCCCCAAAAATCCACCGGTCGAAGGGGTCAAAAGGAAAGGGGCCCCAGGAAGAGGCAATGTCTTTAAAAAAAGTTCCCCCCGGGGTTTTTCGTGTGCCTGCTGCTGTCGGTGTTTTTCCCTTTCCCCCCCCCGGGGGGCCAAAACCCGGGGCCCCTGCGGGGGGGGGAAAAAGGGAAAACCCCCAAAAAATCGTGCCGGGGGTGTACGGAGGGGGGAACAAATTTTCATAACCATTCCTTTTACTCATCTAGATTTTTTTTTTATCTAATATCGGGGGAAAAAAATAAAAAAAAGTCATTTTTGTTTAAAGGGGGGAAAAACCCGATGATGTTCCCCCAAAAATTCTTTTTGTTTTTTTAGATTTCCCCAAAAAATTTTTTAAAAGACCGTAAAGCCGCCCGCGCCAAAACCCCGACAGTATATAAAAACAATTTTCTATAGCCAAAACCCTTTTAGGTGGAATTTTAATTTTTTTCCCCATATACATTTATTTTTAAATTTTAAAAACCTTTTTTAAAAATGAATTAAGACAATATCATAACTTAAAATATATTAACAATAACGATATACAATCAGTTTTGAAATGCTAAACAACTTTTTTTTTATTTTTTAAAAGGGCAAGGGGAAATTTTTTTTTTTTTTTAATATTTTAATTTTTTATCTCAATTCCCCCTTTTGTTTAACTGATTATTGCAAAAACATAATTTTTTTTAAAAAAATAAAAAATTTTTGAACTTTATCCCCAAAAAAAGGCGTATATTTTTTAAAAATTTTTTTTTAAAAAAATTTTTAAAAAAAAATATTTTAAAGAACCCACCATTTTTTTAAATTCCCCCCTTTTTAAAAAATCATTGCCAATGGGCATTTGACGTGCAAAAGTGGTTTTTAGTATAATTTCTTACCCTTTTCCCGCCCCTTTAAAACAACTTTATTTATAAAAGGGGGGTCCTTTTTTGGGGAAAAAACCCCCTTTTTAAAAAACACCTTTTGGGCCTTTACTTTGCCCAATGGGAAAGAAAAAAAATTTTTTTGGGCCCCCCCCAAAAATCGATTTTTTTTTTTAAAAATTTTGGGGTCCCCAAAAATTTTATAAAATAATGATTTTGAAAAAAGAGTTTTTTCTTTTTGCCCATTTTTTTAAAAAGGGGGTTTTTTTAAAAAGGGGGCCCCCCCTAACTTGGACAAAAAACCCCCCATAACTTTTGAATTTTTTGGGGGGTATTATATTGATTTTTTAAAACACGAACCACAAAATATAGATGAGGCTCTATTAACGCGTTTAGAAATTATCAACCCCCCCGGGAAAATTTTCCCCCCCAGCTAAAAGAATTTTCGATCCTTTCATAGATGATGTTAACCTACAGAATGTTCCTCCGTAAAACCCTGCACGGTCGATTTTAATTTTTTTTTTTTAATTTATTATTATTATTATTATTATTATTATTATTTTGGGAAAAAACCAAAAACCAGTTTGGGTTTAAAATAACTTTTTTTTTCCCCAACAAACAAAGTAACAAACAAACCAAAAACCTAACTAACTTTTTAAATAACTAAAAAATAACTTTTTAAAAAAAATTTTAAAAAAAAAAAATTAAAATTAAAAAAAAAAAAATAAATTTAAACTAACTCCCCTTTTAAATAACGAACGAAAAAACAAACTAAATAACTAACTTTTTTCTTAAAAAAAAAACCCCTAATTCTATTAAAACAAAAAAAAAATAAACAAAAAAAATTAAATAAAATTCCCAATTTTTTTTTTTCCCCACCTAGCATGCAAAATTTTAAAGTATTTCCCAAAAAAAAAATTTTCCTGCCTTTCTATAATCGTAGGCAGTGGCGGCCCCCCAAAAAAGGCGACAGGGTTTTAAAAATGAACGGGGAAAAATATAATAAAATTTGAAACCCCCCCAAATAAATGTTTTTTTTTTAGATCATCTTTTAAACATTTGAGTTTTTAATTTATCCTTATTCAGCCCCTTTTTTTTACATGGAAAAGGGGGAAAACTAAAAATTATTTCTAAAAAATCTTTTTAAAATTTTTTCGTTTTTTTTAAAAATTTTTTTTTGTTGTGTGGCTAATTGCCCGGGGCCCAGAGCAAGTGGTGTTTTAGACCCCCCCTCCCCTACCTAATATATAAAAAAAATAGAGACAAAGTTATCAAAAAATGGAAATTTTTTTTGGGGGAAAACAGTGGTAACGCAGATCTAGCCGTCCCCCAAATTTGCAGACAAATATTCAGGGGGCGGGTTTTAAAAACCTGTCCCCAAAAAGAAAAAAAAAGCAGAAAAAATTTTCCCCCTGCTGCGGATCCCGGGGGGTTTTTATTTTTCCCCTTTCCTTTTTCCCCCTTTTTAGGCAGTGGAAGAAGCGGGGGAAAAAAATGGCGGCGGCAACAGAAATTTTCGACCACCACCGTTTATGGAAGGTCTTCTCCGCAAAACCCTTCCCACATTCTTCTTCAAGTGGCAGCAACCCCATCACCGCTGATCCTGCTGATGATAGTTTTTAGTGTATCCCGAAATTGTAAACAGGAATGAGTACATCGCTAAGGGGGGGGTTTTTCCCCTGTTATACCCTGTAGACGTCCCCAATTTTTTCTCTCCTGTCAGACCGGAGTGTCCGGGGGGAAAGTGGCCAACTAAAAAGATCTGGCCCCTCCCAAGTAAACAATGCAGTGGCGGGGGGAGTGTATCTGGGAAAAAACAGGAATGAGTACATTGCTAAGTGTCCCCCTTTTTTCCCTGTTATACCCCGTGACGTCAGCTTACTTCTTTCCCCTGTTATATTCTCTAATCGTCAACTTACTTTACCCCGAAAACAAATTTTTTTCGGCTGTTTCTGCTTCTGCTTCCTTTGGGGGCCGCCTCCCCCCTTCCCCCCTTTTTTTTGCATACTCTCACGGGAGTTCTGCGATGCCATCCTGGCCGAAAACCAATCTGCAAATAATGTTTTAAAAAAATTTTTTTTCGTGTATTACCATTTCATAATGCAAAATTGTATATTAGCAATTTTGAAACTCCCTTTTTTAAATTAATATTATGACAAAAAATAAAAAATTCAAAAAAAATTTTAAAATTTAAAAGTTCCTCTTAGAAATTTTTTTCAATCTCGTTCGTAAAAGGGGGAAACAAAAAAAATTTAAAAAAAAAGGGTTAATTGAAAAAATTGGACTATTGAGCGAAAAAGGGTAGAAAACCCCATTGTATTTTAGGCTACGTTCCCGGGGTTTAAAAAAATATATTCGCGATCTACTAAAAAAATTTTAAATTTCCCCCGGGTATTCAGGGTAATCCTATACAATTTTTGGGGGGTTTTTTTTTAAAAAACTTTTATATATTTTTATTTTTCCCCCACCCCAAAAATTAATCATTAAAAAATCTATTATATCAATCAGGATGTAAAAAAATAGAAAAGGAAAACCCCCTTTGTAAACAGCTTTTTTTCCCCGGGTTTTGGGGGAAAAAAATATGTTTGCCCCTTTCTCTTTCAATACATGTGTAAAAGGGGGAAAAAATAATAGCGTAATTTTAAAGTATATTCACTTTGATGGCGAAAAAAGTCCATTCCCGCGTGGCGTTCTTTATTAAATTTTTATTAATTATTAGTATTTATTATAGTATTTGTATAATAAAATTTGGGAAAAAAAATTTTCTTTAGAAATAGGTAAGAATAAAAATAAAAAAAATTTTAAATTTAAAAAATTTTTTCCCCGTTTTTTTTAATATTCAAAATTTTTTTTTTTTAAAAAATTTTTAAATAAAAATGTTAAAAATATTAAATTATGGGATCAAAAAAAAAAGGGTCAACGGAAAAAAAAAGGCCCCAAAAAATTTTTTAAAATTTTAAAATTTAAAAATTTTTTTTTATATATATATATATATATATATATTTATTTATATATATATATATATATATATATATATATATATATATATATATATATATATATATATATATATATATATATATATATATATAAACTCACTTTACAAGTTAATATTATGACATAAATATACAAAATTTAAAAAAAAAAAATTAGCTTAATAATAGCCCCCTTTGGCTTTTTTGCAATCTCGTTCAAAAAGGAATCTAAAAATTAAAAAAGGGGGTTTAAAAGATTAGACAAAATTACCCCCTTTTAAAGGCGACAAGGATAAAAAAACCCTATTGTATTGTCGGGCTACGTTGGCGGTTAATAAAATATATTCGCGATCTAAAAAAAAAATTTTAAAATTTTGCGCTATTAAAATTAATCCTATTTTTGATTATTCTTAATAGCTTTTATATATTTTTTTATATTTCCCTATCAAAAAAATCATTAGAAACCTCTATTATAAATCAGGATTTTAAGAAAATAAAAGGGGAAACACATGTGTAAAAAGTTTTTTTTCCCCGGTCTTGTCAAAGGTTTTTTTTGTTTTTTCTCTTTCAATACATTGTAAAAGAGTGAAAAACAAAAGCGTAATTTTAAAGTATATTCACTTTGATGGCGAACAAGTTTTTTCCCCCGCGTGGCTTCTTTATTAAATTTTTTTAATTATTAGTATTTATTATAGTATTTTTTTTAATAAAAGTTGGAAAAATTTTTAAAAAGGGAAAAAAAAAAAAAAAAAAAAATTTTTAATTTAATCATTTTTCCCAGTCTTTTCTAATTTTAAAAATTTTTTTATATTTTCAAAAATTTTTAAAAAAATGTATAAAAATTTTTAAAAAATTATGGGATCAAAAAAAAAGGGTCAACAAAAAAAAAGGGGCCAAACATTTTAATATTATTACAAATTTTATTATATATATATATATATATATATATATATATATATATATATATATATATATATATATATATATATATATATATATATTTTTTAATATATATATTATATATATATATATATATAAAAAAACTCATTTTACAAGTTAATATTATGACATAAATATACAAAATTCTAAAAAAATTAGCTTAATAATATTTTGCCTTTTAAAAAAATTTTTTTGCAATCTCGTTCGTGAAAGGAGATCTAAAAATTGAAAACTGGAAGTTGAAAAATTAGGACTATTGAGCGACAAGGATAGAGAGAACCTATTTTTTTTGCCCAGGCTACGCCCCCGGTTTAAAATTATATTCGCGATCTACTGAAAAATTTAATTTCCCCGTTTTTCCCCGGGGTAACCCAAAAATTTTGATTATTTTAATTTTTTATATATTTTTTTTTTTTTCCCCCTATCAAATATTAATCATTAAAAACCAAAAATTATATCAATCAGGATGAAAGAAAATAGAAAGGGGAAAAAATGTGTAGAAGCAGTTTTTTTTCCCCGGTCTTTTTAAATAAGATACAAAAATTCCCCCTATACTCTTTTTCATGTAAAAAAGGGTGAAAATAATAGCGTAATTTTAAAGTATATTCACTTTGATGGCAAAAAGTTTTTTTCCCTTGGCTTCTTTAAAAATTTTTTTTAAATTTTTTAATTATTTATTAAAAGTATTTGTATAAAAAATTTGGGAAAAAAAATTTACGTGAGAAATGGAAAAAATAAAAAAAAAAATTTAATTTAATAAATTTTCATTTTTTTCTAATATTCTAATTTTTATATTTTAAAAAATTTTTTTCATAAAAATGTATAAAAATTTTTAAAAATTATGGGATCAAATAAAAAGGGTCAACGGGAAAAAAAAAGGCAAAACATTTTAATATTATTACAAAATTTATTATATATATATATATATATATATATATATATATATATATATATATATATATATATATATATATATATATATATATATATATATTATATATATATATATAAAAAATTTTTTCATAAAAACAATTAATTATTGTTTTTTCTTTTTTTTTAGTTTCGATGAGGGGGAAACGGGGGGCGACATCATTTGGGGGGGGAAAACGGGGGGGAAAATTTTTACAACCAACGCAGCGCCGGTAGGAACCAACAAGGTTTTTTGGGGCGTTGAACCGATCAGCTGTTCTGTTGAGGTGGGGGCACATAGTCCAGGGGTTTGGCCCCGAATTAAATCACAAAGGGGGGAAAAAAAAATAATATTAGAAAAATTAAAAAAAAAAATATATATATATTGTATTTGGGGAATTGCCGGGGGAAAAAAAAATAATTTAAAAAATTAAAAAAAAAAATATACATATTTAGAAAGGTAGGTGGGTAGGTGGTGGGGAAAAGGTGGTATAAAAGCCCATTAAAGTAGTAACGGCTTTCCTGAAAATAAAAAAAAGTATTAATATATTTTTATAATAACATAACATTACTCGAAAATAATCTTAACCACCAAATCATCCCCAAACAAATGATTATATAATCCTTTTTTTTTTTCAATTTCTATATGTAGCTCGATCGTAGTCAAAGTAAAAAAAAAACAAAAAGGTTTAGGTAGACATACCCCGGGGGGTGGGAAAAAAAAAGGGGAATTGAAAAAAAATTAAAAAAAATTTGATTATATGAATTTTTTAATTATATTAAAATTTAAAATTTTTCCCCGGGAAACCATACATTAAAAAAAAAAAATAAATTAGTTTAAATATAAATTACTCTTTAAAAAATTTTTTCGGATATTACCTAACTTACATTTTCCCCGAGACATCAGAGGAGGAGCATTTTAAAATTTACAAAAAAAAAAAAAATATATTTATATTGAAAATATAAATTTGAGCCATGAAATTTTTTTTTAAGGAAAAAAAAAGACCAGATAAATTCCATAGGATCAAAAAAAATTAAAAAATAAATTAGTTTAAAAAAAAATTACTCATTAAATTTTTAACTTACAGCCCAAATTTTTTTGGGGGAAGGAAAAGACTTTTCAATTTTCAAATTTCAGTTTCGGAGGAGACATCAGTTGTTTCGGGGGAAAGGGGAACATAAAAAATTTTAAAAATTTAAAAAAAATTTTTTACAAAGTTTCGGAGACAGCAATTGTTTCAGAGGAAGGAGACATTTTAAATTTTAAAAATTTCAAACAAATTTTTTTTTTACAACAAACAAAAAATTTTCCAAAAAATTTGCAGACATGGGGGAAAAGGGGGGGTTTGGAGAATTCAAAAAAAAAAAAAAAATTACTTTACTGAAAAAAAAATTAAAATTTTTTAAATTTTTTTACTTTTTAGGTTCTATTTTTTCCGCCTCGTCCTTCGACGACGATATTCGTGGGGGTTTTCCCTTCCCCCATGGGGGGAGACGGTCAGGAGAAGGGGGGGGGCGTCTCCTCACTGGGGGGGCCCCTTTTGGGGGCCCCCATTTTGCGGTTCTTCGCCCACGGACGATTGTGGCGATATTGTTTGGTGGTGGCCGTGGATACGGATGGGGGAAACGGCTCCCCCCCAAAATTTGGGACGGGCGGGCCTGCACGGATACGGCCTGCAACGGGAAGCTTTGTGGGGAGATGGAATATCCACTGCTGGTACTTCTTTTTTTGGGTGATTATGGATGAAATTTTTTTTTGGGGGTAAAAAAAATTTTAAAATTTTGAATATGATTAACATTATCTTGTTATTTATTGCCGAAAAAATGGGCGACAGGATTTGAAAATTCTGAATTTTTTAAACCCCCAAAAAAAAATTGCAAAAAAAAGGGAAGGAGACTTATTTAAGACATTCATTTTTTATTTTTAATTGAACATTTTTAAATTGGTCGGGGGCCCCGGGGGGGCCCCCCAAATTTTTTTTGCCTTGGGGGTATGCAAAAAAGGGGGAAAGGGGGCGGAAGCTAAAACCGAAGAAAAGCCAAGCCCCCCAGAAGCAGAAACAGCCCCAAAATTTGATCTTCGTTGGGTAAAGTAAGTTGACGATTAGAGAAAAAAAAAGGGGAAAAAAGGCCCCGGCGTCTGGGGGTTAAAGGGGGGGATGGGACCCCAGCAATGTCTCATTCCTGTTTACAATTTCAGATACACTGCCACTGCCACTGCTACTGCTACTGTTTTATGGGAGGGGGCCGCAGATCATCTTTTGGGCCCCTTTCCCCACCGGCCCCCCCGGTCTGACAGGAGAGAAAGTAAGTTGACGTCTACAGGGAAACAGGGGATAAACGACCCTTAGCGATGTACTCATTCCTGTTTACAATTTCAGATACACTGTCACTATCATCAGGGGGGATCAGCGGGGGGGGGTTTGCTCCCACCCGAAGAAAATTGGTGAAGGGATCTGGGGAAAAGACCTTCCATAAACGGTGGTGGTTGACTGCTCTGCTGTCCCCCCTTTTTCCCCGCCCTTTTTTTCCCACCCCCTGAACAGGAGGAAGAAAAAAATCCCTGTGCATCCGCAGCAGTTGGTAAAATTTTACTGCGTTTTTCTATTGCGGTGACAGGATGGGTATCCTGTTCCATTTTGAATTTTGTCTGCAAAGTTGGTCCCCCCGTGCTAGGATCTGGTTCACCACTGTTTTCCCCAAAATGTTTTCCCCCGGTTTTTGGGAAACTTTGTTCTTTGCTAATATTAGGTGGTGAGGGGGGGTTTTAACACCACTTGCCCCTGGGGGCTTCAAATTTAAACACACAAAAAAAAAAAATTTTTAAAAAAAACGTTAAAATTTTAAAGACTTTTAAAAAATAATACCTCTCACTTTTTTCCAATTTTCCATGTAAATTTTTGACTGAATAAGGAAAAAATTAAAATCTCAAAATGCTAAATGATGATCTAAAAAAAAAAAAATTTTTTGGGGGGGTTGAAATTTTAAATTTTTTTTTCCCCTTTCCCTTATTACCTGTGTCGCCGTCGCCGCCACTGCCTCGATTATGAAAGGCGGGAAAATTTTATTTTTTTGTAAATACGTTAATATGCATCTGGTAGGTTATAAAAATAATAAGAATTTTTTTTTAAAATTTTTTTTTTTTATATTTTTTTAGTTTTAATGAATTTGAATTTTTTTTTAAGTAAAAAATAGTTAGTTATTTAGTTTGTTTTTTCGTTCGTTAGTTAGTTAAGGGGGGGGGTTTGTTTAAATTTATTTATTTTTTTTTTTAAAATTTTAAATTTTTTCTTTTCAATTTTTTTTTAAAAAATTGTTTGTTAGTTAATTAGATAGTTAGTTAGGTTGTTTGTTTTTTTTTTACTTTGTTTAGTTAGAAAAGTAGTTATTTAACCCCCCTATCATAGCTTAGGTTTTTCCCCAAAAAAAATAATAATAATAATAATAATAATAAAAAAAAAATAATAAATTGGGCTTTGGGCTATAAGTCGGCCCCCCAGGACCCCAAGCTTGGCATTGGCCTTTTGGGTCCGAACACGAACAATCCAAACAAGACGGGACCCCGCGAGCTTGAAGGGGGGTTTAAAGGGACCAACAGCAACCTACGGAGGCCTTAAATCGGTCCGGTGGGGCCCCCGTAATACCGGTAAACCCCCGAGACTCTTGGGGGGCATCCTGCGGGGCCCGGATATCCCCGCATTTCCCCCAAAACAATGAGGAAGGGGTCCCAACAATCCACCCCCCCCGGATAGGGGGGGAGGGCGGTTTGGGGGGAAAAACTGGACGGACCCAAAACGACCTTGGGTGGACATGGACCCTTTTACGTGGACGGACGAGCTTGGGGGCGATCTGATGGATAGCCTTCAGCACCCCACCACTAGGGGGTACATGAGACGAATGCATGCCCGCATGGTGTGCTAAACCCCCCGAATTCAGTCTTCTCTAACAGCGTTTTGAGAGACTATGTAGCTTATAAAACCGCTCTGGTTTTGTTAGAACTCCAAAAAAACGGGGCCCATTCAAGACCTGGAACCTATCCGGGGGAAACCCGAAAAACCCAACCTGCGGAGGATATGAAAAAAAGGGGTCGCTCCGGAACGCCGATAATGGATTAACAGAAAGATTTTTAAAACATCAATATCAAACCCCCCCTAAAGCCTAAAAAAATCGCACAAGCGGACAATGCACTTCGAGACAGATTTTTCCCCGAACAGGGGTTTTGGCACTTCAAAGCTTTTTTATGAGGCTGGGGAAAAAAATTTTTTCCCCCAACAACCGCTCAGACAGCTTTCATCAAACTTTTTAAAAACCGAACGTCGAATACAGCAAATAGCCAAGAAAATAGATTTGAAGGGAAGAGGCATCCTTCAAAGTGTATTAGAATATATATCATCCAACAGACCTTTCCTGGAAAGATCAGGAAAATAGCTTTAAAGCTACGCCAAAAACACCATACATTTCGGGGGGGTTTTTTTCATCATCAAACAGCGTTCCGGGGGCCGCATACGTCCTTGGGTGTTATAAACAAGGGGTTAAAAAAAAAAGGGTAGGGGGGTCAGAGATACAAATAAATTCGTGGCTGGGCCCTAACCTTTTTAAAAATCAACACCAACAATTGAAAATCCGCCATCAGCAAATGTCGTGGAACATTTTTGGGGGAAAAGGGTGTTTACAGGGGTCTCAAAGCCTTTAAAAAACAGAGATACTCCAGCATTGACTAATTTTGAGCCTAAATTGGGTTTGGGAACAGCTTGAAGCACGGGGCCCCAAAACCCCCGGGGGGTAAAAAATGCCCTAGATGGTGTAAGAAACAATTTTCACCTGGTGGGGTGGTATCAAAATTTCTGGTGGAAAAAATTTTCCCCCGTAAAATCCACTTTTGGGGCCAAAAAATTTTGATTCTTGGCTCAACGAGGGGGGCCCCAAATTCCCCGGGGTTTTTTTGAAGGCCAGACCATATTGATCCCAAAAAAAAGGGGGGTTTAAAACTCCCAAAAAAATAAAAAACCGATCCCCTTGCCTCAATATTTTTCCAAAAGGGTTTTTTCCCCCCGAATTTTATATTCTAAAAAATTAGTGCAGTTGACCCCTTTCTCTCTGATGTGGGGGGGGAGCGAGGAGGGAAAAGAGGAACCCCAAAGGTTGCAAGGAAAATCCCCCAATCATTAATGCATTACACAAGACTCAATCCCCAAAAAAAAGCAACCCCCAAAATGGCATGGATTGGCTACAAAAAAGCGTTTGACACAACATCTCACGAATTACTGTTGCATCTGCTTAAAGATCTTAAGGTTTTTCCCCCTTTAAACCCAATCCGGTCATTGACGACTGATGTCACTTTGGGGAAAAAAAAATTTTTTTATAACATCTGGAGCACAAAAAAATTACCGAACCCATAACGTTTAAAAAAGGGGGGCGTGTTTCCGGGTGACTCACTCGGGCCCCTTTTTTTATTCTGATTTTTGCTTCCCCCGTATCCGTGTCTCTTCGAAAGACACCCCGGGGGTTTTTTTTGGACCACCTGGAAGACGTGAGCATAAGGTAACCCATTTGTTTTTTATGGATGACCTAAAACGACGCAACAGGCGGGACCTTAAAAATCTTAAAAAAGGGTTTCCCCAAATTTTTCCCAAAATTTGGAATGGAGTTCGGGGCCCCCACAAGTGTCAAAAAAAAAGCTAAATAAGGGCCGGTTCGGAAACGGTTTTTTAAACGCCAGCTCGCCGATAGCCGCTACTTTCCCCCCCACAAAACAAAATTATCGATATTTGGGGGAAAAAACCAAAACCGGACTCAAGAAAGTTAGGCTTTTTGAAACCAGGAAGCAATTACAAAAGGGGGCGTTTACAGAAATTTTGGGGAAAAAAAATTTTCTGGAAAAATAAAGGGCCTTTCCAACAGCCCAGAGTGCCTTTTGCTTTATCTTTTTTGGGGGGTTAAGTGGACCCCCGGGGGGAGCTGCGCGAGCTGGACATCAACACACGAAAAAAAGCATCTTCACCGTAGCATCCCCGCGCTCATCAACATCCGTATTTCCTCCCCCCCGGGGGGGTGTGGCCCCAAGCGGTTAAAATTTTTCGATCGGGGGGGGTTTTTAGCCTTGCTTGTCAAGTTGCCAATAGTCTGATCCCCGATGCAACTTTTTGACACGAAATAAGCTAATGTTGGGGTTTCTATTCAAGGCAGCGGAGCGAGCAGCGGATAAATTCGGTCTCAGTTTTTTTTAGATCCCCAAAAAAAAGACCGGTCACTTGTAAGACTTGAGTCTAAAGCCCGTAAAAACTGCAGTTAAAAAAAAGGGGGGGAAATGCCTTTTTTAAAATCCCCCTTTTCCGCAACACCGGGGTTTTACCGAAACATAGAAAGACTCAATATATCTCGAAATCACGTTTGGGTTTGAAATCTGCTGAGCTCAAGTCTGAGACCGGGGTTTTTTCCCCCTTTTTATGCCAGGATGGGGTGATAAAACATTGGTATATCAAAAAAGTTTTCTTAAAATTTCCCCCTACTGCTTTTCGGGGGGTCGACCGGGCACTAATGCACCTATTGTCAAAAAAACCGGGGCATGCCGAAGTGGTTACATCCACCGACATAACGATGCGCTTCGGGTACTTTTTTTTTCACCTCAGACATTATTCGGCTCGGAAAAAGGGGAATTTGCCATTTGCTCCCCGATATCGAGGCGGTTAGTGGAAAATGACAACTATTTTTTATATTGGGGGAATTTCATTCCCCCTACCTCAAATTCCCCCCAAAAAAACCCCGATATCGTTCTCCTTGAAAAAAAAAATAACTCCATTTTGAAAATTTTGGGGGTTTTTTCCCCCCCAGGGGGGAAAATAACATCGATATAAAGGAACGGGAGAAACAAACCAAATATCCAGGATCTCCGGGAATTTGGGGGCTTTTACCCCGGGGTATAACGTGCATTGGTTTTCCTGATTGTCGGCGTTTTGGGGGCCTAGGAAAATCTGTTGGGGGAGCTGAAGGGGTTTTCCCCCCTTTTTTCAACATTCCCCCGGGCCTGGTGATAAAAAAACAAAAAAACTGTTGCCCTTTGGGGGCCCTTCGTTTACTGAGGAAAAAGTTTTTGGCCCAAAATCACAAACCCGGGCGGGTGGTTTTTGATGGGGGTGGCCTTCCGCTTTTACGCCCTAGGGGGGCGGGCCATGGGATACGTCATGTCGGATCTTTCAAAAAAATAATAAATTAAAAAAAAAAAAATTTAAAAATCGACCGTGCGGGGGTTTTGCGGAGGAACATTCAGTGGTTAACATCATCATGAAAGGATCGAAAATTTTTTTTTGCTGTACGGGTAAAATCTTCCTGGGGTTGATAATTTCTAAACGCGTTAATAGCCCCCATCTATATTTTGTGGTTCGTGATTTGCAATCATTAAAGGGGTTTTTAAAATTAAAAAAATTATGGGGGGTCTCCCCCTTTTTTCCCCAGTTACCCGGGGGCACCTTCAAAAAACCTTTTTAAAAAAACCATGGCTATAATGAAAAAACTCATTTCTTAAAAAAATCTTTTTTTTATGAAAAGTTTGGTTAAAATTATTAAAAGCAAATCGATCTTGAGAGGGCCCAAAAAATTTCTTTTTCCCTTGGGCAAAGGGGAAAAACCCCCAAAAAAGGGGGTTTTTTTAAATGTATTTTTCCCCCAAAAAAAGGGTCGCCCCAAAAAAAAGGGGTTTTTTTTAAACGGGCGGGGGTGGGTAAAAAAATTTTTCTAAAAAAAACCCCCTTTTTCCCCCCAAAACCCATTGGCAATTATACGTTTGAAGGGGGGAAATTTTTTAAAGGTGGTAGTTCTTTTAAAAATATTTTTTTTTTAAAAACAATTTTAAAAAAATTTTTTTTAAAAAACGCCAATTTTTGGGGGAAAAAAAACAAAAATTAGTTTATCAGTTAAATTAAAAAATTGATGTGTTTTTTAAAAAAATTAAAAAGAAAAGGGGACTGAGATGTGAAATTGGAATATTAAAAAAAAAGTAATTCTGTGTCCTCTTTTAAATATATAATAAAGTTGCTTTAGCATTTCTAACTGATTGTATTGTATATTTTTGGGGTTTAAAAAAAATTGTCCCCAAAAATTTTTTTTTTTAAAAAAAAAGGTTTATTAAATTTGACATAACGGTGTATATGAGCGTAAAATTCAGCCCCCCCCCCAAAAGGGTTTCCCCCGGGGGTGAGAAAAACCTTACTTTTTTTTTCTGTCGTTGCGCGGGCGGGTTACGGGGGTTTTTAAAAATTTTGGGGGAAAAAAGGTAAAACTAAAAAAATTTTTAGGAAAAAAACTGGATATTCCCCTTTAAACGGAAAATGATTTAAAAAATTTTTATATGTTTTTCCCCCCTATTAGGATCAAAAAAATCTAGATAGGGAAAAGGGGAAAAATTATGAAAAATTCTGTGCTGCTCCTCCTCAGCGCCCCCGGGGGGGTTTTTTGGGGGCCTTTTTTCCCTAAACCCCCAAAAAAGGGCCGGGGGGTTTGGGTTTCCGGGGGGGCAAAAAAACCACGGGCCCCCCCGGCACGGGGGTCCCCAGGTGCAGGGACCCTTATTTTTTAAACCCCCCTGGTGGCCCCCCACCCCCTTTTTACCGGGGGGTTATTTGGCGCGGGGGGGGGGAAATTTTTTTTATTATTTTGTGGTGGTGGCGGCGGAGGAAGATGAGTTTTTTTGGAAACATTTTTTTTTAAAAGAAAAAAATTTTTTTTTAAAAATTTTTATTTATTTTTTTTAAATTTAAAATTTTGGGAAAAAAAAAAAAAAAAAAAATTTAAAATTTTAAAAAAAAATTTTTGAAAATCAATTTTAATTTCCCCCCTTCTGGGTTTTGATCTTCCCTAACGGGGTTTTATTGAACACTTACTAAAATATCGCGACCGCGTAACCCCCTTACCGTTCCCCAAAAAACTTTCAAGTTCTTGATTTTTTCGGGGGGGCCATTCATGGGCAAGGGGGCCTTTTTAAAAAAACACTAAAACTCACGTCTTCCAGGTGGTCCACAGCAATATCCGCGTGTCACGGGAAAAAAACAGAAATTCAAAAAAAACCAAAAAGGGGGGGAAAAAAATCACCCTGAAATACGCCCCCCTTTTAAAAAATTTTGGGTTCGGGGGAAAAATTTTTTCTCCAGATTTTTTTAAAAGAACCTTGATTTCCAAAGTGACATCGGGCGGGTCAATGCATCAATTTTTTTAAGAGGAACCTTAAGATCTTTAAAAATGCAAAATAATTCGTTGATGTTTTTCCAAAAATTTTTTTTTGTCAATCCCAAAAAACCCTATTCGGGTTTCGTTTTAAAATTTGGGGGATCTTGTTTCCCTCATCGAAGGGGAATTTTTTTTTCAACCATTGATTCCACTTTTCCCCCCTTCCCCTTTCCCCCCTCAGAAATTGGGATAAAATGCACTTTTTTGTTC
>JAHBCN010015932.1:0-20201 GCA_019359885.1 Listronotus oregonensis
AAAACAAATAAAACAAAACAAAGTTGCAACAAACTCGAATTTTGGAACGCAGCCGACCGGCAAATTGTAATTTTAAATAACAACAAATATGTCGATCATCGATTTTGATCAGTTATTTTCTTGTTTAAATCACTACTAATTAACTCTCAAAGATAAACTTTAGTTTCCACGGACAATATAGGACTCTGACAATGTGTCGTTACTAAAAAAACAAATTAATTTTAAAAAAACAGAATATTCTCAGCTATTACAGTTCAAGCCAGCACAAAAACAGCCGTTCGAAACTACGTTCACGAATAACTTCAACTTAAAATTTAATCTCAAATCAGACGTCGCCAAACCTTAGCCATCTTTTAAGAGAATACAGACCAATGTTAAAGATGTCACAATTGTGATAAATAAGTTATAATTTTGACACATGCGGTCAATAAACGTGTTTGACCATAATTGGTCCTATGCCCTTTTCACGAAGAAGAGGGAGGTGTGACGAGTTCGACGCCTGGGAACCAAGAAATCCACCATACTCAGCAGATCACTACAGTGAATCATCCCATTAACCAGTTTATAAAGAAACAAGAGGAGAGCTTGTCTACGTCTATTCTCCAGCGTCTGCATACCACACAGAAGCAATCTAGTTTCATAGCAGACGTCTTGATACGGAAAACGATATTTAAATAACAAATATTTAATGAATTTATGTTGTACTCTTTCAATCCTATCGATATGGCAAACATAACGGGGATGCCAGATAACTGAGCAATATTCGAGTACACTTCTTACCAAGCAGTTATACAGTGACATAATGGCCTTCGTGCAGGTGAAGTGTCGGGCATTTCTCTTGATGAAGCCCATCATTCTGAATGCTCTGCATACGATTGTGTCGATATGAAGGTTAAACGATAACCCTTTTCGTTAAAAATTACACCCAAGTCATTCACTGTGGAAGAAGTTTTCAGGATTGAGTCACAATTTTATAGACATTATGGGTGGGCAAGAGATTTTGTGAAATGGATAGTACATTTCGCAATATTAGGGAAAGAGAATTCGCTTCACACCATTTTATAAATCGATTTAAATCGGATTGTAAAGCATAACTATCGGCAGTGTCGGAGGTGAAGAATTTCAAATCATCTGCAAATAACAAGCAGTTACTATTTGTAAAGCAAGACGTGACATCGTTAATGAACAACAAAAACAGTACAGGACCGATGTGGGAGCCCTGTGGCACCCCCGACGTCACTGCTATGTCTCGAGATATCGAGTTTAGCACAGCAACACGTTGATAACGGTGATCTAAGTAGGAACCGAGCCACTTTAAGTAACTCCCCGAAATACCGATATCAGAAAGTTTTCCCAGAAGCAATTCATGACACACACTGTCAAAGGCCCTGGACAAATCTGTCTCTATACAGCGTCAACCTGGCGACCAGCCTCAACTGAAGAAAAAGATAGTTCTGGAATATAGCGAATTGGTTGCCGTAGAGCGACCACTATAAAAACCGTGTTGTAAAGGAGAAATATAATCTTTATAGGTGGAGAATAGTTCATCCGTAATGATGTCTTCGAATAATTTTGGAATCGTAGAAATGATCGAAATGCCTCTGTAGTTAGTTACATCAGCCCTATTTCCCTTTTTGTAGATAGGCACAAGGTTAGAAAACTTCCAAGCAGAAGGAAATATCCCCTTATCAAAAGAACTTTGAAAATTGCACAAAGAGGAGCAGACAGTGTGTCGCAGCAGCCCTTTAAGAGGGCTGGTGGTAATCCATCAGGACCCGCACTTTTGTTGGAATCAAGACCTCTGATTCTGGAAGCAACCTCATCAACAGCAAATGTATGATGTGCCAACGCGGGAAGAAAATGGAACTGGTCCAGACGAGTCAACACCAACGCTGCCAGGCACATAATAGCACATTTGAAAGTGTTCTGCAAAGGCTGCAGCTATTTCAGATGGATCTCTGAGCTCCAAACCGTTATATGTCATTAAGTTGGGCAACCCAAAACTTTGTTTTAAATTTTTAATATACGACCAGAAATATTTTACATTTTCAGGCGTAAGCAGTTCGACTTTGTGACAAACATCATATAACACCAGTCGGTACGAAATTGCACCTCACGTCTTTTACTGGAGTAAACCATATAATCGGAAAGGCAAAGTGTTCTTTTATAATTTTTGTATAATTTATTTTTCTCGGTTATAAGTTTTTGAGCGTGGCGTCGAACCAAACGGGATATTTGTTGCCCTTTATACGCTTTTTCGGAACAAATTGAGTTATACCATCTTCAACAATGTCGTAGAACCGTTGCACAATCGCGTCAACGTCGTCTTAGCCGCCTATAAAGGACCAATCAACTTCCGCAAAAAATCTGTTAAGTTCCGGGAAATTGGCTTTATGGAATTGAATAATAGTCATGAACGAAATATTTAATGGCGAATGCAGGACATCAACATTAGACAAAGGAAAATCGCACCTGACGCATGTAGCGGATTCAAGGTCATCAATAAATACAAGGTCTAAGATGCGCTCACAAGAGTTGAAAATACAATTAAGTTGGTTTAGTTCAAGCAGACACATTGTATCAATTACGGCCTCGGCAGTTGCAGGCTGAATTCTTGTGGGTAAAACAGTATCGCAATCCAGGGTCCAATTGATAAGAGGAAGATTGAAATCGCCGCAGATAACAAATTTATAGCTTCCTTACCTGTTTTTGGTTGAATGTACGAGGGTGCAGGCATGTTTTTGCTGGAAATAGAGGTGGGTAGATATTCAATACACTTTCAATTTATTAAAAAGCAGGTAATGCTGTATAATAATAGGATACCTCAAGCTAAAAGTCCATATACAATAACTTAAAAACGTAAAACACAAATTAAATTTACAAGTATTGCTGCAGCTTACTCAAGACAAAGTACATTATAAAATCGTCAGGTACAATAGTTTTGCTTAGGCACTCCTTGTAGTTGGAATAGGCGCATCGTCTTAGGTAATATCGTTGTTTCCTTTAAATATTAAACACCGCATACCATGGTCGCAAGCAAAAAATTTTTCATAAAGAAATCCACTGGAAGAAAAGAAAATTTACAAAAGCTGTAATAATTGTAAACAACCAAAATGTATTTAGCAAGCCTAGTATCGATATACCGAATATCTGGCAGCTGTTAAATAGCGGTAAAGATGAGGTGAAGAAGGTTAGTATATAAGTCGTAGCTTTTAAGAATAGTTTTTAGTTATCACTTGAAAACGGTTGGAGATACATCACTAACCGAAACGCTGTGAATCAATTAACAAATAAAGACAATGGAAGTCAAAAATTTTAGTGTTATCAAAATTAAGTAAATTGGCTTAAGCTTTTGCGGCCAGTGTTTAAAATAATAGAGTTTCTAGTCGGGCTTAAAGTCAGGAAGAAATTCCAATCAACGGCGTCCCTTAAGCCCGACTAGAAACTCTATTAATATAAAATTAAGTAGTTATGTGATAAATTTATTCAGGTTTAAATTGCTAAGACCTCTAAAGGACTCAAATCATCTCTAAAAATTTAAAAAATAAATAACATTTTAAAAAGCACTGATTTTTTTGTAATTTCATATGAATCAAAACTATGAAACAGCTATTTCTTGTTAGTTTTAATTAAAAAAAAACTCCTATGAAGGGCAAAGCCACCCTGTATTAAGAAAAGGTAATAAAGAGTCGTAGAAATAAAAAAACTTCTATTTATTTTTTTGTATAAAAGACTAAAATAACATTTCTAAGTCATTTTGATAGATTTATCCCTGATTCTTATACATATATAACATTTGAACTACAGAGCAGTTTTTTGTGCGGATGTTTTATTTATGTATTTCATATGTTTTTCTGTAGTTTAGGTAGATTTTGTAAATTTTTGTCATACATTGTTAAACAAATCGCAAATACGCTAATTAAACGAAAAATAAAATGAAAATGATGTTTTTATTAATTGTAAAATTATTTGGTTAAAGTTGACCGGACAAAAAACTCAATTTTACCCAAATTTCCGAAGTTTTCAAACTTTAAGTCCGTTGTTGTTGAGTAGTGGCACCCCTAGCTACAATTATCAGAAAGTTTGGATTATATTTTTCAATCTTATATTTACTAGGGGCAGCCTCTATAA
Source organism: Listronotus oregonensis (assembly GCA_019359885.1). Lineage (NCBI taxonomy): Eukaryota > Metazoa > Arthropoda > Insecta > Coleoptera > Curculionidae > Listronotus > Listronotus oregonensis. The sequence goes on from JAHBCN010015932.1 coordinate 4,132, forward strand.
CTCTAATCCTTTTATCTCCCGCTCTGCGTACTGCCTGGCAGGCGGAGAGGGGTATATACTCCGCCTACGAGTCAGCACGTAGAGCGAAAGAAAGGTATTGGTGCTGCAGTCAGTTTTTGTACGTGTATCCTATGGTTAACCCCACTTCTTTATGTATCTCTTTTGCGATTTTTAAACACACTGGTGTTAGATGTCCTTGGAATAACTAATTAATGAACAACAGATTGTATTTTTAGAAGACAATGACCTTGTATTAGAAATAAATATACCACTTTTTAGCAATATAGAACACAGATTAGGCATTACAGTGTTGCAATTCGGTTATCAACCCATAATAAGAGCTTAAAATTTGTATTTTCATCATAGATAAAATAATTAAAGCGCTACAGTGACTATTACGGCGCAAAGTCCTGTTTTTTGTTAATGGATTCCTTTTTAATTTTGTCCACTTAAGTTTATTAAACTTTATTAAAAAACCTCAAAAAGATAAACAGGTTTAAGTTATACTATATTTACTTTATAAAGGTTATAAACATGTATTTTTAACACTATTTTTTTTAACAAGCACAATTAAATAAATATCTAAAAACAAATTTTATATAGCAAATTTACAGAACACCAATCAGTTACGCGGAGTGGGGCACCTATTCCTTCCCGCTGTCCAATCAGGTCTGTAGAGCAAGAAAGAAAGATTGTATTACTATTCTTTTTTCTTTTTTGTACACTTGTTCGCATAGCCGAGCGGCAAAGCTGCCTCTAGTAGGTATGGGTTTAAAGGTTATTCACAAATAAATGTCTGTTTGTTATCAAGTTTAGAGTAGAACAGAGTAGTGTAGGACTAAAAAGTGGAACTAAGTGTAAGAAAGTTACGATTTGATTTTTATACCAAACGCGTTTTAGACTTATTTCAGAAATTAAAAATGGTTTTTTAATTTCTGAAATGATTTAATTTATGATTATAAACAAACAACTTTAAGTCTTGTATTAAACATGCATCTAACTTCTTTACTTCGAGAGTTAGCGTAATTAAATGAAAACTAGTTTACACCAGAATTCATACCAAATATCTAGTCATAAATTACACTGACGATTACAAACGGTTTATTGACAAAAAAGTGTAAAATAGAGTACTCTATTTCTGGATAACAAACATACCTATAGTTTTCATTATTTTACAGTTTTTGTATACAACTAGTTCTAAATAACACCTTTATTAAGAGTGCCCTAATTGAAAAACTAGTATAAAATAGTGTGCACTGTTTCTGAATAACAATCAGACCTTTTGTTACTAGTTTCGCTAACTCGCAAGTTTATGTCTTTGGTAGAAAGCAAAAGAAAACTCCCACAATTTTTCTAAAATCTACACTAGCGTCTGTCTGGCCTGCTAGACCCCAGATCGACTTTTTGAAATAGCCCAGTCGGGGTAATTAATCGTTTTGGTCTTTTTCCGATTATCGGTTGCTTATCTAGTCATAACTGGCAAATGTCACATTGATGTCAATGTCAGACTTATTTGGTACTGGTGCTTATTTGTGTGTAGTATTGTGGTAGTATTTGTCACAGAATAAAAAAGGGTTAGAGAAGTGTTGCAACAATGTATTTCTTTCGCAACAGAAGATAACCTTGAATGGCAAGAACGCCCACTTCCCCTAGAGATGGCTCTACATTATTATTTTATAATTTTATTTATAGATGGCCCTGTCTGCTGATCAAATTATATTTGTCCTACTTTACCGATTGAGATGATTTATATTTGTGGCGGGCATTTAAAATTTTTGCAAAAGCACTTTCGATTTATTTTGGTATCTCTTTTAGTTGATTGGAAAAAATAAGTTAAACTTCATCAACTGATTATTTGTTCGTGAAGTTTAACCAATTATTTACCTTTCAACTAAAATAGATACCAAAATAAGCCAAAATTGCCTTGTTTTAAAAAAAACCTTAAAATGCGTTTTAAATATTTTTTTATTTATTTAATTATTAATTAATTATTTTGTTGCTTATTGTTAATAGTTCCGTTTTTCAAATAAACAAACACAAGTTTTTTTAAATTTTTTTCATGTAAAAGGACATTAATCAATTAAAACACAAAACTTAAAATTAATATATTTATTTTAATTATCTATATACATATATTAATTTTAACTACAGCAAGAATAAATAAATGGTCCACCATTTTTTCATATGGGTAGAAGTACGCAGCAACACATCTGGAAAAAAAGCAATACCTTATTCTTAACCAAGATATTAGTTACTTTTCTTCACGTCTTTTAAACCTACTTCATTTTGTTAGGTATAATGCTGTCCGAAGGAAAGTAGGTAAGTACGTAGAGAAAGTGACATGGATGTATACTTGTTTCTTGCACAGTAAATATATTTATTAGTGACATGAAAAAGTAAACAATATGAAAAAATAGATAAGAAAAATATAAATTGATATTTATATATGGCGAGACACAGTGACATATGTTGTATGCTCCCATCGTAGAATTACATTGTCATTATATTTAAAAATTTAAAATACCCATGTATAAAAAGTAGATATTGCAATTTTGTATAAACTATGGTAACTAAGATGATTATTTCTAAATACAAAAAAAAAACCCTATGCTTATTTGGTCTTTTTATCAGTTCTTGTTGATTTTAGGTCTAATTTTTTCAGTTTCCCTACTTTATTCAAAAAAATAATAATTTATTAACTTGATTCCACTCTTATTATCTTAAATTTCCTCCAGAATTTAAAATTGGCAAAGGCTATATATAATAATAATTAGTGACTAGCATAAAATCAAACATAAATAGAAAAAAAATCTTCAACATCTCATGCTATTATAAAATACACTTTTAATCAAAATTCTGTGTATAAAATCTGACAAAATACTTATTGTGCTTCCTCCACTCTTTTATATCATAAGAAAATAATAAAAACCATTTTAAAAATAAATAACTCATCCCATTTTCAGTAAAACTAAATCTATTTACAAAAAAAAAAATCTGAAATGTAAAATAGTTGAGCCTAAAAACTTTGAAATTACATACATCTATAAGAACTTTAACATTGAAATCTGTTTTTTACTTTATGTATCAACATAAACATAAATGAATAAAAATCTTTTAAAAAATGTTCCTGATGTAAATACATCACGATCAATTTACAGAACCATCCAATGAGGACTAAATAGGGCCATATTGATGGCATTCTTCTTATATAAAAAAAATGTGAAATAGCCATCTTGTGTATTTTGCCCATAAAATTTAAAAGAATATTAAAGAAAATGGATTAAATTAAAACAAAAAAAATACCTCATAAAATATTTTTTTAATGGGACCCTTTTCCTAAATGAGGCAAGCCACAACTATAGCTCTTTTCAGCACTTGTTAAATGATCCTGTACCTACATGTTGATATATATATATATATTGAATGGTTTTCCTATTTTTCCTACAATATCTAGTAAAACACACATACCACTTTGCCACTTTAACTGACATCTTATTTTTAATACTAACGAAATTAGCAGTAATTCAGCCTTAAAATAAATTAAAAAAAGCACAGAACATAATCCTATGATTTTAACTTTTAGTTGTTTATGGGTTTAGCGGTCAACAGCTGATTTTACTTTTATTTCATATCGTCTGGTAGACCTTCGATTACATTATAAATTTAAGTCCGGTAGGTTCAATATCAGAGCAGGTAAGTGTCGCTATGTAACACTTACCAAACTGTTTCATTTTTATGAATCAAATAAGACATTTAAAAAAATATGCCAACATGACATTTTCTTCCACTTGTTGACTGACGTCACAGGGTAAAAGATAATGCAACTTTTAGAATAAATTTTGATTTTTTGATTTTTGAAATCAAATAATGATGCAGAACAGACTCAAGTATGAAATAAAATACATTTCGATACATTTCAGTAATACTTGTTACAGTTACTAGTTTAGGTTTAGACATTCTTGACTCGGCTCTTAGCATCACCTCGTCCATCATGTCTAACTCGTACTGTAACAAGTAACCTACTGGACTCATAATGTAAATTATTATTAACAACTAATAGACATTTTTGAATTATTTTAATTTTTGCAAACTACTTGCTATTTTAAAATGTATGTATGTTAGCAAATTTAATATGTTTTGAAAACACATTAAATTAAAATATTTACATAAAAAGCATGCTTCTGCGTAAAGAAATTAATTACAAAATACAATGATACCCCTAATTAGTTTTATATTTTAAAAGAATGAAGAAAAACAGTAAAATAATTTCATTTTTATTTATTTTGTTTTATTATAGGAGTAAATAATAATGCTATAACAATGGCACTTCATTTTGAAATATTTATGCCCTTAGATCTGATAATTATAAAACTTTTTCCCAGTTTTGAAATCTCTTACAATTTCTCTCTATGATGAATGCAAAAACATTAGTATTACAGCTCTCAAAGTACCCACAGAGTAGTTAATTGAAATGAAGATTTGTTAATTTCTTTTCTAAAAAAAATGTTTAGTTTAATTTTGTTAGTCTTTCAAAGACAATATATCCTTAGTGTTTTAAAACAAGCAAAAAATAGGCCTACTTACAGCAGTAGCTTAAATATAATTTGCATAATTTTAATTTTTCCATACAAAACACTTCGAAAGGAAATGTTTCCGAGTAAAAAATTAAATTAAAATACAAAATTATTGCAACCATTAAAAATATACATAAATATTAGGTAGTTCAGAATAAAAATGAAATATGATTGTATATATTGTACTTACAATGGTGCATGTTATCCTCGTTTTCCTTTGCAAAAAATTTGGGGCAGTTGCCTCTGCGATTTTCTTCTGTAACAAAATACACACTGCATAATATGCTCAACTCAAGCGAATTACTGCTTAAAACAAAAAATATGCCAAACTTACCCAATAACACAGAGAAACACTAATAATTAGGAAAAATCTTCAAAATCACGCGGCGACACGGCAATTTAAAAATAGCACATAAACAATAAGTGAAAGAAAATGGCTTCCGCATTCCGCAACAAAGACCTTCCCCACTTCGAGGGAGACCGAAGTCATCCGGAAACGCACGAAGTGGGAAGTGGGTATGTTGCCGTTCGCAGCGACTAGTCGCGGAAATAGCGAATTTTTGAGTACTTTGAGACGGCGGTGATTTACAGAAACAAACCTATTTGTAGAGACTTTTTTCGAGTTAGACTATGACATTTTATTTTTTTTTTAAACTATTTACTAAGTAATTACAAATATCCTATTTATATGCATATTTAAATTATAACCTTCTGCTTTCGTTTATATTTAATAACATAGCATCCGAGACTATACCTAGTGGAGCTGGTCGCCGACCTTCGGCATATCTATATCAGCACCGGGGTTGTAACGGAGGCCTTCTTAGCGGAGGCGGATGCGGAGGAGAAGAGGTTCGCTTCCGCGGATGCGGAGGTTAACGGAAGCCGAGGCGGAGGAGAAATTTGACGTGAAAAAAATAGAAATTTTTGATTTATTAAAGTCAAAAATATTTATTTTAAATGGGTACATAACATACGTACATGTACAAGATACGCTTTCATAAATAAACTAGTAATCAAAATTGAGAAGAGGTAGCCGAGCGGCCGCGTCGCCCAGCGTCGCTCCTTGCGCATTCTATGTTATCGTAAATAAACCTCCGTTAAAACTCCGCATAAATTCTGCGCAGGCGGATGCGGAGGTCGGTTCTTTGCAGAAGTTCCGCAGTAACGGAGGCGGAGTTCCGTTACAACCTTAATCAGCACGCAAAGCGAGAAAGAAAAGGTATATACAAAGGTTTCCTATCATGTTTACTCTACAGTGTATAAAGTGGAGCATTTTATTAAAAATTATGTAAGAGCAAAACGCTCCTACCCGTTGGTTTTTAGTTTTTTTGGCAGGTTTTTGTTCTTTATGTACTTTGTTGTTTTTCTAAGCTTTAAAATAAAATACAATTTATTTGGTTTTTATGGCCGTTTTATTAAAACTCCAATAAATAAGTAACGTGAGAGATTAACTCCTGGCCCTGCTAGCCCCACGTTCCCGTAAGTGGGCTCCTCACTTTGAGCCTAAACCGCTGTTGCAAAATCTTCAATATTAGTGACACCCCCCTGCATATTCCTTCCCGCAAGGGGGGAGAAAGCGCTTCGACCACTGCGCATCCAATTTTACGAGGACGGCATGGGAGCCGCCATGGTTGCTTCTACTTGTCAAATCAAAATTGACATTTGTTTTGTTTTCTTTGTTGTTCTCATGGAATAAAAAGGGTTGTCGTATAAATAAGAGTTTTTCGTAAATGTTTTGGATTAGATTTGGCTTAGTAAGATATAGTACAGCAGAAGATATTATTTTCGTTTGTAAGTACCCCATTTTATATAGTGAAAATATTTTATTGGGTAAATGAAAACCTAGAAAAATTAAAGCTAAAATAGTTTAATTGTAATTTTATAAGATAACATATATTATAATAGTTTAGGTCTCTTAATTTTTGCATACTTAGAGGCGCAACAAAATTTACATGTAATATTTTAACTTTAGATTTCCAAAAGAGGAAGTTTTGGTTAAAAAATGGTCGAGTATACTGCAAATGAACAATTGGTCAGCTAGCGGATACATTTGTTTAAAACAGTTTCTGGATAGTGAACATATAGGACAAGGAAAAATTTTAAGACAAAATGTTATACCTTTGCTTTTTTTTGGATGGCATTTCCACCCAAGTTCCCACCAATTATCACCAATTCCATGGCGAAACACCATACCATAACTATTCAAGGGGAAAGAATAAGAAATAAGTTAACCAAGTTGGTTCCTTTTAATGGTCAATAAAACCTATTAATAAAAATATCTTGTTTTATTGTTAACCCAATAGTTTAAGCAAACTAACCTACCGGATTGTGTTAGAATGTCACTTTTCTATTCCTCAGAGGAAGAGTGTGAACTTGCCCATGATTGTGTCTATATAAATCTATTATTATGGTATCTTAGTATTGGCAATTGCCACATATTAATCATTCAAATTGTCTTTGCAGCAGCCTAAATTTAAACTAATTATAAAAGAATTTGTTCAATTAGAATGTGTGTGTGATCTACAATATTTAAACATCGATAAAAATTATCTTAAATTATACAATACAATAAGATTAGTTTAACAGGAAACAGAAATTTATGTTTGCAATTTTACAAGATTAATTGTCAAAAAAAACCTATTCTCCAGTAAAAATTATTTTAAGAAATTTGAGAAAATAAGCTACAAAGGCAAGGACTATGTCTGGTTGTATTCTGAAAACTAAAAAAAAAGAAGTATAGGTATTGAAAAAAAGAGTATCATAAGAAAAAGATATGTGAACGGCAGCTGACCTGAGCATTGTTTAAAATGGCATAGGTAAACAAAACGAGTGGCAAGTTAAGAGGTTAGTATCATCACAGTGCATATAAAAATTAATATATAGCATGTATTTTTTTTAAATATATAGGACCTTCCTTTTATAATTTTCATAGTAAGAAAAAAACTCACACTTATGATCACCTGCTTAAGATGATATTGTCTAAAGGTAAAAGATCTGAAACGACAAAATGCTACTTTTCAGGAGAATGTTTTAATCGTAAAATTAAAAAAAAAATTATAACTTATTATCTAGTAAATTATTATTAGATCTAAAAACAAGCGACAGCAAAACCAATAGAATGCTATAAAACTTAGACAGATCGAAGCAGAAAAAAAGGGCTTTTCAGTAATGTATATAACTCAGTTCACCTTATAGTGGCGATTTAGACCTTTTACCTTTCCAGTGACAATATATGATTATAGATTTTGTTAAACAACCATTTTATAAAATAAAGGTGTTCAATTGGGCCAACTACATGTATTATCCAGTGTCACTTCTTAAAGTAAATTTACTTTTTAAGCAAAAAAAAAACATTTGACATAAAATACAGTGTATAAATAAAACAATTCTTTACTGATTATTTATTTTATTTAATAAAATGCTATTTGTCCATATTGCATGTTCTCGCTGGGAAATTCTTTAGGATGCCTTTTATATTGTATGCATTTTTTGCTATATTCTCTTATTGTAACTTTAGGTCTGGTTGTTATTCAGAATTAGTTAACACTTTTTGTACACACTAAATTATGAAATACACCTTCGATAGGAGCACTTACATAAAAAAGTGTGAAATACTGTACACAAATTTTGAAAACAGAGGCCTTTATTTGACTTTTAAAGGATCCATTAAAAAATGTATTTACTTTAGAGTTCTAAAGACAGCACTGCAGTTATTGGGTAAAATTATTAAAGCTTTTTTGGGTAAATAAGTTGGTATTTCGATTTTAGCATTTCCATTTATCATTTCTGCCAAGTCACCTGGATCTTCTTGCCCTTTTCATTAAAAAATTGTAATATATATTATATGCATATTTATAACGTATTCTGCTTTCTTTATCCTTACTAAAAAATTCAAAAACACATTATGTAGGGTATCAATATTCTGAGCTTTTTACCAAGAAAAAAATCTTCTAACCCATAAAAATTTTTGAATTCATACAAATTATTCACCTGCATAATATACTGTTTAATAATGGTACATTTTTCATCTTAAAATTTTAATTTCATTTATAAAACGTAATATTATTCATCCAAAACCATTTTAATTAAGTTTTTGTTTACAAACAAGATTATGACATGACAAGCACGAATGATGACAAATGACAAGCGAAAGCAACCATGGCGGCGCCCTATATTAGACTTTTCGCGCAGATTGAAGCGCTTTCTCCTCTTCTCTATTTCTCTGTGTCCAATCAGGTCTGTAGAGCAAGAAAGGAAGATCTTATTACTATTCTTTTTTCTTTTTTGTACACTTGTTCGCATAGCCGAGCAACAAAGCTGCCTCTATAGGTATGGGTTTAAAGTTATTCACAAATAAATGTCTGTTTGTTATCAAGTTTAGAGTAGAACAGAGTAGTGTAGGACTAAAAAGTGGAACCAAGTGTAAATAAGTTACGATTCGATTTTTATACCAAACGCGTTTTAGACTTATTGCAGAAATTAAAAATGGTTTTATGTTTATGATTATACACAAACAACTTTAAGTCTTGTATTAAACATGCATCTAACTTCTTTACTTCGAGAGTTAGCGTAATTAAATGAAAACTAGTTTACACCAGAATTCATACCAAACACCTAGTCATAAATTACACTGACAATTACAAAAGGTTTATTGACAAAAAAGTGTAAAATAGAGTACTCTATTTCTGGATAACAAACATACATATAGTTTACATTATTTTACAGTTTTTGTATACAACTAGTTCTAAATAACACCTTTATTAAGAGTGCCCTAAATAAAAAACTAGTGTAAAATAGTGTGCACTATTTCTGAATAACAATCAGACCTTTTGTTACTAGTTTCGCTAACTCGCAAGTTTATGTCTTTGGTAGAAAGCAAAAGAAAACTCCCAAAATTTTTCTTAAATCTACACTAGCGCCCGTCTGGCCTGCTAGACCTCAGATCGACTTTTTGAAATAGCCCAGTCGGGATAATTAATCGTTTTGTTCTTTTTCCGATTATCGGTTGCTTATTTAGACATAATTGACAAATGTCAGACTTATTTGGTGCGCTTCTAAATTGTAAACTTTAATCTAAAATATATGATTTTTTTAGTGTTCACAAGAACTACTTTGTTAGCAAAGAAATTTTAAATTTGACTATCGAAAGTATACCTAAGAAAACCCGCCCGTTTCAAAGCGGATAATCAATAGCTGAAAAATTTGGTTGACTAAGTGGGGTGCAACAAAGGTATTAACACTACAATGAAATTTTCTTATTCTTTTTCTGTTAAAAAAGAAGTGTCTGAAGAATATGGTAATTATTCTCCAGTAAAAGTAGTTAAAAATGAGAATGATTTGGGGGATGTAATTATGGAAGATGAGACATCCAACCTTTCAATTTTAAAATTGGAGCCAATAAGCAGTGGTTTCAAATTTGAATGTTCTCCAAGGAATACCGAAGTGAAAGATATTTTGGATTTTTCTGACCTGGATTTAGATAAGTAAGTTAAGATTAATTGTAAATATAGTAATATTGCATTATTTGTTTAATTTGGTAATTGTCTCGAAAGTTGCCTAAACTCCGCCATTAACCAAATTCATCATCAAAGTCGCAAATCTAACTAACCTCTTTTTCACTTTATTCTCCCTTCTTTTACACACAATTTATGATTTTTACACTAAATTGGCACACCACATTTTATAAACACCTTTTAAAATACATTTTTTATGTTTATTTTACACCTTTTTTTCCATTTTTTTGCAATTTAATGAAAAAAGGTGTAAAATAAATATGAAAACAGGTTTTTAAAAGATGTTTATTAAATATTTGGTGCCAATTTAGTGTAAAAATTAAGAATTCTGTGCAAAAAGAAGGAATAGTGTAAAGGAGGTTAGTTTGATTTTAAACTTTGATGATGGAAATCTCGAAAACGAAACATAAAAAAAAAGATTTTAGATTCATGATTAGCCCCCCAAAAAGTCCCTGTATATCAAATTTGTTTGAAATCGAAGTTCAGACAACTTTCGAGACAGTTACCCCTAATTTAATTCAGAAATTATTATTTGGTACTCTATGTCTGTTAAAATAGAATATATGAAACACTAGTTTAATTTATTTTTTTTTAATATGGGACCCAGATTGCCTATTTTAATTAAATTATAGCAGTTTTACTGGTTTATTGAGACATAAGTGTTAAGAGTAAGAAAAATTTGTCAACAAGACAACAAGCTAGCCTGGTTTTACTAAATTTTCAAATTATTAATCTTATTTACAGATCTACTGATTTCTCTACGGAACAGATGGTGAGTGATGTGAAAGTTAACAATACACACATGGTGACATTTGATAATAAGAAATCTGATGAAATAACCTTTGAAGAGTGGAAAATAAAAAATGACGAAATTGACATTAAGGAGGAAGAACAAGAGGAGTCCGAAACCAGGTAATATATCGACTTAAAAATACTTTCATATGAGATATATCATAACATTCACAGTCACAACATATGCCAGAAATCTAGATAATATTTCTATGCTTTTAAATTGCAAGTTAATGGAATACATTAATGAACTGAAACTATGAGATCCTTATGTAAAAACAAATAACTACTAAGGTATTTGGCTCAAAACAGGCTCCTTGCTTAACTAAAAATATTTGACCGTAAAATTGCAAATGGAAGTGGCAGTAAATACTACCATCATTATGTGCTTGTTAAATAATATTCTATTTTTACATGGCAAAGACAGTAAAGGTGTCACCCCACAAATATAGTAGGTAGTATTTTAGCACCTGGTCCTCAATATGCAATAATAATAAATTTCTAGTTAATATAACACGATATGGCTGAGTAATCAAAACACTTTGCAATCAATCTAACGCATTTCAATCAAGTGAATTAACTGTTTTATTAATGAACAATAAGGATAAATAAACTTACAACTGATAAAATTATACAGTGTTGTTATTAATTGTCTAAGTTAAAAGTGAACAACTGGCAAAAAAATTTAGTTTTTGTTTTTAAATACAAAAACTCCAAATAATATAGGAAAAACGCACTGTTATACTATTATTCAAAAACAAGCAAAAGATAACATGCAGGTTAAAATATTATAATGTTTTAAAGAATCTAAAGAAAATTTCTATTGCCTAATAATTAAAAAATAAATAATCAATGCAGGTAATTTCGAAATTTAGTTTAAATATTTTAAGGACGTATTCAACGAACTCAAGGGCTAGAATTAAAGTAAACAAACTTTGTTTGGCATTAACATGATCACTGCGGGGGGGACGGGATAGTTCTTGTAAACAATGGTTGTATACAGACTGAACTGGCAACATTGGATCACTCAGCGGTGTTTTGTCCAGGGCTGGGATTCTGTAAAAATATAAGGAAAGAGAATGTCAAAATAGGGATTACATGTCCTTGTTGCCCTTAAAGGTAACTCATAAGTTTGTCACTGTCTTGAAAGAGATAAAGAAAAGGAATGTCAAAAAAGTTGCTTACAGAATCGGGCCTCAGAATCAAGATGACCTAACCTCACTAACCTGTGTTCTTTGTTCTTTCGTGTTTTGTGATTATTTATGTTCGTTTTGTTTACACGCCGCGTGTTTGATTGCGTATTTTACTGACTTTCACTGTTTTTTTTTGTAAATTTTACGGCCAAAAAGTGTTTGATTTATTTCATCATGACTAAAAAGTGTAGTGTATGTGGAGTTTTCTTTTGTAAAGACATAAAAAGGTCATTTTTTCAGTAAGTATACACATTTTATAATAAAAGTAATACATAACCATCATAAAAGTCTTTAGAAATATAAATATTATTAGAAGCACTAAGAGGCCTTTTTAACTTTGTGAACACACTTCAGTAGCATAATATTTACAAATTGAACTCACTTGTAACAAATACAATAAAAACAACTTAAATTTTTGTTTAAACAAGTTTAAAGCAAAACAAAAGGGAAGCCAATTGGGTTTAAATAATATTGCTAGGATACTAATCAGAATTATATACAAACTATTTAAAATATGAAATCTAAAAGAAAACAATCTTTATGCCCAAAGTTTTAATAGAAATTCAAATGTGAAAACAGGATACATATCTATAATGCATAAAAGAAATAGTGCTTATGCCAACCAAAAATTAATGCTGGCAAAATTTTTCTCTGTGCTTCGATATTGTTTTAAATTGCTATAAGTTGGCATGATACGAGTTTTATTTTGTCTCAGTTCAGTATATTCTTTATGAAGTGCAGCAATACAATAAGATAAATACAAAGGTGTAGTAAGTAACATTAGTAAGTTCTGTAATGCTAAGGTATTTATGTATATATTTTTTAGATGGCCACTCCACATCACAGAACGAGAGGTTTGGTTACAACATTTGGGTATTACAATAAATATTTTGCCAGAAAACATGTACATCTGCTCAGACCATTTTGAAGCAAAGGATTTATGTGAAAAGAGATGGGGTGAAGAGGGCTACCGAACATACCTTACCCAAAATGCAAAACCTAAACGGTATGTGAAAAATACTATGCTATTGTATATATGTTAGTTATTTACCCTTAAATATTAGTTAAGCTTAATTTAGCATTAAGGGCCTAGCCCTGTTATAAAAATTTTCATGGCATGCGTATACAGTGTGCCTTATACGGAATTGTGCTTTAAAGTACGTAAAGAGTTAAAAAATAATCTTTCCTTCTGAGTATACAGCCTGAACTATCCAACATTAATATAATATTAAAAACTGATTTGTTGGTAATTTATAATTAACCATAATGACATTTAAATATTTCAGTTTTTTATTTTATTTTACTTTTAATATTTTCAGTTACCTTGTACCAGAAACCTTACAAAAATCATATGAAGTTGATGCAGCATCTACAGCAAGCAGGTAGGTAATTTTGTTTAAATAAACTTGTTATATATTCCATTATAAACAGACTAATTAACTAAACTAAGATTAGAAGCATGTGCAGAAATAAGCTATAAAACATTTTCCTACACTTGAAAAAAGACAAATAAATTGCCAATAGTGTTTTGTTTATGCAGGAATTTTTTCCTGACGTTTAGCATGAGTGGTCTGCAAGTAGCATCGGAGATGGAAGAGCCTTAGAAGAAGCTTGCCACCTGTGCTAGCGAAACGTCAGGAAGGAATTTCAACTACGGCCTTTAAGTCTGAATAAAAATTTTAGTTTAAACACTGGCCGCGAAAGCTTAAGTCAATTTATCAAACTTTCTAGGTTCAGTGCTTGTAAAAAAACAAAATTAATTATTTATAAACATAAGTTAGATCTTTGATGAATGGATTTATACCTTTTATATTATTTAGAATTATCTAATAAGGACTGAGTAAGTCCATAGTTACAGCCCTGCTTATATTAAAAAAAGGTGACATAGCCATACAACATAAATTTTATGTAATATCTTATTTAAAGCACATTTTTTATATATTTCAATAGCCAGCAAAATCATATTTAATTTTAGTAACAAAAGGATTAATTCTATTTATATGTGAAATTTGCAATTTAAATTAGAAAATGAAAACCGGTAACCATAAATACCTGAAATGCTAATTGTATGTTTATTAGAACTTTATGCTTATATAATTAATCATTAAAATATTTTCTCCTTAATCACCCTGTATACTATTATTTATTTTGTTTTATCATGTTTTTTAGAATTTTTATAAAAAAAAGTTTGATACAAAGCTGCTAGAGGTAAAACATGTTTTTATTTTATATTACTGTTGTCCATACAGGGGGTCTTTTTCAGTATAACCAACGATTTTTTCTAATTTATAATAAAAGATGAGGAGGGTGCTTTTTCCCTTAGGTATATTTAATACCTTTACTTATTTTTTTTTTTAGGTTAAAGTACAATAATTAAATTTTTACAGTCTGTATCTTAAATTTAGTTTTTGGTATAAAACACACATAAATAATAGCACAAAAGCAATTTTTTTTTATCTGGGTTGGTTTGGCCTTACATACAATGTGTTTTGGCCACAAAAGCAATCTTTGTATTATTTTTTCGCAACCTGTTTTGTGTGAATATTACTTTTATTATTATTATTTTAATTTTTAGTAGTACTATGGAACAAATTGTACTATTAATGGAAACTGATAAGTCAGAAAAATCTTCCCCTGATTCATCAGCTACAATAACAGCGCCTGAAATTCTAACTCCAGAAAACCCACCATTGGTCCATAATTACTCCTCTGATTCCTCTCGTACAATAACAGCACCGGAAGTTCAAACTCCTAAAAAAGTCAGGTAAAATACTTCTTTTTATATGTTTTTCTTTGACATCAGGTTAAAGTTCGAAATAAAATGTAGTAATCTCAAAGTATTGTTGTATCCATGTATGTATGGTTAAATATATTAAGAAATTATCAATCAGAGTAACTTAAAAACATTACTTAGGTTATAAAAAGTAAAAGAAAACAATATTTCCATTTAAATGATGACACCCTCTTTTTGCTGCAGATCTTAAATGTTGTAAGAACGAAAATTTTTATTTGTTTAAAACTTTAAAATAACCAATTAGGTTTAAACTTTTATATATTGTGGCTTTAAATAATGAGAAAAAAGGGTAAAACTTATTTATTTGTAATCTTTTATTACAGCCACAGAAATCACACATGATTTACCCTTTGTTATAAGATGTTTACATTGAGGAATGTAATGATAAATAATATATATAATATATATATAATATATATATATATATATATATATATATATATATATATATATATATATATATATATATATATATATATATATATATATATATATATATATATATATGTGTTTAGGTTTGCCGAAGCGTCAACTTCTAAGATATCACCTGTATCTACGGGTAGTGAAATAGAAGAAATTCCATTCGATACTCCGTCGCCAATAAGGAAAAGGTATGTTATTATCAAATATTTTCTCAGCTTCCTTGTTTGTAATTTAACAGGTTTATATACAAGTTGAAAGGCTTTGATTACATTTTTTAATCCTTATGACAGCTCACGAATGCTACTATGAAGCCTAAATACTAGGTACCATGTTTCTAGATGTTTAACCCATTTAACCTTAGTTCTGCCACATTGTTTAAGTTCCGAAATACACAGACCTTATACAAATAACGTCTACCTCTGAACTTCCCCGTCATTAAATGGTCGTGCCCAGCGTCCTCCTTTTGATCAATGCTTTAGGTTTTAGCTTTTTCTTCTGAGCCTTATAAAGCTCCCTAGCAGAACCGGTCTAGGTTGTATTCTGTTAGACTCAATCTTTCTGCTTTTTTAACCTACAATCATCAAATTTTGGCGACATACCGCGTTGAACTTTATTAGGACAGTTAACATACCGGTTTATTTTCGCGAGAAGCGGTAACGTAGGGGAAGGTATTCTGTCGTCAGTATCTACGTCATTGCTTTGTACCCAGTATCTACCGCTATCGCCACTGGTCAGGAGGAGCGTTAATAATGGTTATATCAAATTTGAATTTAAAATAATGGAG
>JAHBCN010015933.1:0-20186 GCA_019359885.1 Listronotus oregonensis
CAGACTTCCCGACTGAAATAATGTTACAAACATTTGGAAATGTATGCCCAATATTGTACGGACTATTAACAACAGTGTAGTCAATTTCTTAACTAACTTTTAGAAAATTTCCCCTAACGACATCTTGTGACCGGTTTCGATCTATATCGATCTCATCAGAAAGCTAGTCAAAGGAAAAAATCTCTAAAAATCCTAATCCCTTTATTCGTACGCATTGAAACACATGAATGGGTAACAGACGACAACCCATCTACCCCCCAAAAAGGGCGAACATACTCCTCTCAACTTACGGTGTCACAGACTTGCCGACTGAAATAATGTTAAAAATTTTTTGGGGAAATGTATCCCAATATTTGTACGGACTATTAACAACAGTGTAGTAAATTTCTTAACAAACCCCTTTTTTTAAGAAATTTAAAAAACCTTTTAAAACCCCGCCCTTTCCTTGGGGGGGGTTGCCCGGGTTTTCGATTTTTTTAAAAATCCAATTTTTTCTTTTTTCAAAACCCAAGCTTTTTCAAAGGAAAAAATTTTTCAAAAAATCCAAATACCCTTATTGTCGCATTGAAACACATGAATGGGTAACAAAAGACAACGCCATAAACCCCCAAAAGGGCAAGCATACTTTCAACTTACGGTGTCACACCCCGGGGAAAAAAAGTTCAAACTTTTAAAATTTTCCCAATTTTGTACGGACTATTAACAACATGTAGCCAATTTCTTAACTAACTTTGAAAAATTTTCCCCTAACGACATCTTGTGACCGGTTTCGATCTATATCAGATCTCATCAGACAAGCTATAAAAGGTAAAAATCTCAAAAAACCCTAATACCTGTGTTTCAATGCGTACTGAATAAGGTATTTAGGTTTTTCCCTTTTGTTTTTTTCCCTTTTGACAACAGATCTCATCAGAAAAACAGTCAAAGGTAAAAATCTCTAAAAATCCTAATCCCTTTTTAAAAAAATTAAAACACATGAATGGGTAACAGACAAAAAACCCCATCTACCCCCCAAAAGGGGGGCGAAGCATACTCCTCTCAACTTAGTCTTTCCCCATTCATGTGTTTCAATCGTACTAATTTTGGGATTTTTAGAGTTTTTTACCTTTGTGCTTGTCTGATAGATCTGTTTAAAAAATCACAAAGTGTTAGGTGAAATCTTACAAATTATTTAAAAAATTGATACATGTTTTTAAAGTCCGTACAAGTTTCATACATTTCCAAAGTTTGAACATTATTTCACCCGGGCAATCTGTACACCTAAGTTAAAGTATGCTTCCCCTTTTTGGGGTCAGAGATCTTGCGTCTGTTAATTATGTTTTCAATGCGTACAAATAAGGTATTAGGATTTTTAGTTTTTTTTTCCTTTACTGTTTGTTATAGATCGATAAGATCGAAACCTCAAAATGCGTTGGTGAAACTCTAAAAGTTAGTTAAGAAATTACTAATGTTTTTGTGTCTATTCATCATTTAAAATGTTTGTAACAATTTCAGCTCGGCAATCTGTGACACCGTAAGTTGAAATATCTTGTTTTGGTAGTAAGGTGCTGTTCCCCTTTCAGGTTTCAAGGTCAAAAGGTATTAGGTTTTTTAGAGATTTTTACCGAACTTTCAAATTTTTGGAAAAAACCCGGGCAAAACGGGGGAAATCCAAAAAGTTTTAAAAATTTTTTTTTGGGCCCCTCTAGGGGAAACCAAATGGTAAAACGGGGAATTTCCCAAGTTAGGGGATATTTTTCCCCTTTTTTGGGATAACTTTGGGTTGTTTTAAAAGCGCTGAAAAGGAAGGGAAGAATTTTTACCCCCAGCTTTCGAAAATTTGATTGACAACCCCCTAAAAAAATTTCATAAAATTCCCCTAAAAAAAAAATTGAAAAAAATTTTTTTTTTTAAAAAAAAAGGTCCCAAAAGTATTTTAAAAGGGGGGTTTGAAAAATAAAACCCGGGAACTTCAGCCAAAAAAAGACTTTCCTTTCAAAATCACTGAATATTTCTATTTTGAAATGGCCGATGGGGTCCTCAAACATCGAAAACTATTAAACAATTAAACATACTTTTAAACGCTAGACCCAATAAACGTATTATAGATCCCATAGAAAAAAAGGGGGTTTTCCCGGAATGAATCCCATCAACGAAAAAATCGGCGACGTTAAAAAAAAACTTATTATATTCCCGAAGAATATGAATTTTTAATATTATCGTTGCCTGGCCGACATCTACCAGGTCTTCTGATTCGGATAATGAAAATTAAGGTACAATCTTGTAAGAGTTCTTGAAAGACTTATTAAGTAGTTAAAGAAAAAAATTTGTTAGGAGGAGTATTAGTTTATAAAAGCATTTCTTTTTTTAAATTTTGGATGGAATTTTTTTTTTTGGGTTTTTTATTCAAGCACCGTATTTGCAACCATGTATAGTTTTCTTGTATAACGAATAAATAATAATTATATTGAAATTTATTGTTTTTTTTTTAATCTTCCATATTTTTTATTAAAAGGGCACAAGTCCATAGAATAAATGCCTGTAAAATATTCAAAAAAATAGCGCATTCATTAAAAAAATGTCGAAAGACTGTTTTGGGGGAAACCCCAAAACCCCCCCTTTTTTTAAAAAACAAAAAAAAAAACAAATTGGAAATTTTTGTGTCTGGTGAATAATTTAGAAATGTGGATATGTGACCTTTTAATAATAAACGATTCAATTGGTGGCTTTCGAGGTAGATCCCCCTTTAGAATGTATATGCCAAATAAAAAAAAATATGGCATAAAAATACTTGGGGTTTATGTGTGATGTTGCAACAAAATATCTCCTAAACGCAAGTCCTTACCCAGGAAAATCCCCTAATACGAATGGAGCTCCCTTTGGGGCCCCCCCCTCTGTGGAATACTTGTAAACCAGTTTGGGGAAGTCATAGAAATATTACAATGGATAACGGGGTTTCCCAAAATTTTCCCCCGTTGCAAACTTCTTGAATCTCCATATAAACTAACGTCGTCGGTACGATTAAAAAAAAAAAGAACAGATACCTCAAGAACTGCTATATATAAAGAGACCCCCAAAGGAACATCCTGGCCGTTTTTACTGAAAACACTACTTTGGTTTCCACAAAAAAGGCAAACAAAACTCCTGTTATTGTCATCAATGCATAATACAAATGTGTTGAACGCTACGACGTCAAAACCAGAAATAATTCATGTATACAATGCTACTAAAGGAGCAGTAGATACTTTCGATCAAATGACTTCCAATATGTGCTGCAATAGAAAGACCAGACGTTGGCCTCTCTGTGTTTTCTATAATATGTTGAATATACCCCCTATAAATTCATATATCATTTACAATCATAATATGACGTTTGCGGGAAAAAAAAACGGAATCCAGGTTGAATTACATGATAAAGTTCAGAGCAACTAACAAAACCGTGGCTAGCAACAAGACTGCAAATTTCTACTTCCGAAAATTAAAAAAAACCCTTCAACTACGTTGGGTCAAAGTTCTAAGTAGAAAATAGGATTTTAAAAGGGGGAAATTTTAAGGGGGAAAACGAACGTATTGTAGCAAGTGCCCTTATGTCAAGAGAAAAATGACAACAACGTATTGTCAAAATTGTCCAAGCCCCCCTTTTTGCAGAACATCAAATAAAAATTTGTTATGAATGCGCTGAATCTAAATCTAAGTAGTTTTTTTATTTGTATTTTTTGGTTATTTCGTTTATTTTAGATTTAGGAAATGTTTGTTATTTTTAAATAAAGTTTTCAGAGTTAGATAATTTAATTATTAATATTATTTTCAATTAAAATTAAAATGTGTAAAACAATTTTTGCACAGATTTGTAATATACGTAAAAAATTTTTTTATTGTTGGCAATAACACTGCCTATTGGGGGAGTCTAACGAACTGTCAACAACACTGATTTATTCTCTTGGAGGACAGGTTTACATTTGGTTTTTATAAGCGAATGTGCATTTTTAAGGATTTTTATGAAGTTAATAATTATAATGCCTTCATTTTGTTGTGTAATAAACTGTGCTAATAGAGAAGACAGGAATAGAGGGGGTTTTTACAGGATTCCTTCTATTTTAAATAAGAATGATGCTTTACGGAATTATCAACAGTCTGTTTAATAGTTTGTAACGGGTAAATAAATATTACGAAAAAAAACAATCATAAATATTGCTTTGCATGCGCAAATTAAAAGTATAATGGAAAAAAATTTTGCTTGACTTTTTTTAAATGCTTAATAATAAACGACTATTATATGTGTTAGGGGGTTTAAACAGAAAGCAGATAGGGCCGTTTTCATAGGAAAAGGCCAAGATACCCCCAGAATAAACATCGGGGTTCCGTAACAAGGACCTGGTAGCTAACCAGCAGAGGAGGGCATGACGGATCTAATCGTCTGCTTGTCATACTTTCCAGGAGACGGGACACCAGAACTCATATTGTGCTCGTGTCCCCGGTAAAAGGGGGAAAGAAAAACCCCCCCAAATTTATATCGGGTTATTGAAGTCTAAACCTATAAGAGAAATATAAAAGGTGTGAGCCACAATAGCCAAGCGGTCGCAGTGGAGGGCGTAAAAAGTCCACTCACTTTAAACCTACTTACCTACCTAGGGGGTACAAAGGGGTTTCTTTATTATATGGTAGATGTCAATATAGAAAATTTTTCTTTATTGTACGAGAACAGAAAAGTGTACTAGAATAAAGTATACTATTTGAGCGATCATTACATCAAAAAGCCACCAACAGATAACATGACATTGCACTTGGTGTCATTACTGATGTAATGGTCAAATCTGTTATACTTACAGGCTTTTAAGAATCAAATAAACACAAAATTAAATTCTCCAATAACTTAAGCAATAAAACAAAGTTTTGTATGAAATTAGTATATTATCTTTAGTGTTCTCATTACTTTATAGCCTCATTCATAAGCTACTAGGCCAGGGAAAAATTACTGATAAAGCTCTATTTTATAACCTAAAAAAAACCTAATAAAATTATATACATTTTATTATATTTTAGTTTTTTATTTAAAACTTTACCCCCCTATAAACAAAACTTAATAATCAGATACAAGGTGCTCCATTACAAGCAAAAAAAAAAAATAGTAAAAAATAATTTAATTTAAAAACTAACACTACTTAAATATGTAAGTTGAAACAAGTGACGGGCCACACTTGAAACACTGGGGGCCGGATTCGACACAGTTCATACGTATGTTCTAAAAGTAATAATTATTTAAATCCAATTTAAATTTAAATGGTTGTACAGTGGTTTTAATTTTATTCAAAGCACCTTGTTGTCTTTAATAATTTTTGCATCCAAAAACTTCACACTATGTCAGGAACTTAAAACACATGGCTTTTATTTGTTGTTGTGTGTAATAGCTTGTTATAAGCACAAATAGCAGACAATATCCATTTGAGTAACAGGGGAAAATCAGCAGGATTCATACCAAATCCGACTCTTTTAAAAAAACGGATCCACAAAATTAATTCCGGGGGGGTTGTCTGTATCGACTTGCGGCATCCGCATTTTCAGCTTGTAGTTTTACAAAATAGTCGCTCATGATTGATTTCTATAAGTACCATTACTAAGACTCCCAAATAATATAAATATACTTAAAAAGTCACTTTAAACTACTTGAAATCCGAAAAAAAACACTATTTAAAAAAAGGGCAATGCACAGGCAGGTTAAATTGCTAAGCGGGTTGTTTGTCCTCCAGCAAGTTTGTTTACCGTAATCAGCTA
The DNA here is from genome assembly GCA_019359885.1 of Listronotus oregonensis. NCBI lineage: Eukaryota > Metazoa > Arthropoda > Insecta > Coleoptera > Curculionidae > Listronotus > Listronotus oregonensis. The sequence goes on from JAHBCN010015933.1 coordinate 5,752, forward strand.
TACTCTGTTGTCAAAATTAGGTTTTATTGTTAACTGGACTAAAAGTGAAATTATTCCAAAACAAACAATTACTTATTTGGGTTTTACAATAAACAGCGTGGATATGACAATTAGTTTACCAATGATAAGAAAGCAAAAAATTATAAAAAAATTATCACTGTTCATAAACAAAAAAGTTTGCTATATTAGAGAATTTGCAAAACTAATTGGTACATTAGTTGCCGCAAAACCCGCTGTAAAATACGGTTGGTTACATTTAAAAAATTTTGAACGAGAAAAATGTATAGCTCTCTCTCTCAATAACAATAACTATAGTGCGAAAATGGTCCTCCCTGATTATTTAAATACAGATTTTCAATGGTGGTTAGATAACATTCCAAATAATAAACAGTCTATTAAAAATAAAGGTTTTCACTTAGAAATTTTTCTGATTCGTCAAATACAGGTTGGGGCGGACACTGTGGAACAAATAAAACACATGGGTTCTGGAACGACGAAGAGAAAAAATTTCATATTAACTACCTAGAATTGCTAGCTGCCTTTAACGCCTTAAGAACATTCGCAAGAAATATTTTTAACAAAAACATTTTATTACGAATTGACAATATTACAGCTATTGCTACCATCAATAAAATGGGTAGTGTTCAATACACTAAGCTCAATGAGATCTCAAAAAAAATATGGAACTGGTGCGAAGCGAAAAATAATTTCGTATATGCATCTTTTATAAGCTCTTCTCAAAATACTATAGCGGATGCAGAATCCCGTATAAAAAATGTATCCACCGAATACGAATTAAACAACAATGTTTTTCGAAAAATTACAACCAAATTTGGTACACCGGAAATAGACCTTTTTGCTAGCTATCAAAATAAAAAATGTGAAAAGTTTATATCATGGCATCCTGATCCAGAATCCATATGTGTAGATGCGTTCACTATACCTTGGAATAATTATTATTTTTATGCTTTTCCACCTACCGCATTGATTGGAAGAGTTTTACAAAAAATTATTGATGATCAGGCAACTGGAATTTTAATTGTGCCAGATTGGCCTAGCCAGTTCTGGTACCCTCGTTTTACTGAATTTTTAATTGAAAAACCAATTAAATTCCAACCTTCTGATCAACTCCTTTTATCCCCTTTCAGGTTAACAACAGACCCGATTCGGAAGAGTACCCTGGTGGCCGGGAAGTTATTCGGCGGTCATTTATTCAAAAAGGAACGCCTGCAGCTGTAATCCCAACATTATTGGCCTCACTAGCCGATAGTTCATTAAAACAATATGACCATTGTTTAAAAAAATGGTGGACTTATTGCATAAAAATTAACCACAATCCATATGAATATAATCTTAATAAACTATTGGAATATTTTTCAGAAATCCAAAATTCGGGCGTATCATTTTCGTCACTAAATACGCATAGAGCCGCAATATCGTTACTTTTTTCCCCAAACCAAAAGGACGAAATAATTTTTAAAAGGTTTTTTAAAGGGGCTTTTAATATTAAACCACCTCAACCTAAATATGCGGCAACATGGGACCCAAATGTTGTACTGTCTTATCTGGAAACATTTTTCCCCTTAGAAAAGTTATCATTAGAACTCCTTAGTTACAAGTTGATTACGTTACTTGCTCTTACTTCCGCTCATAGGATACAAACCTTATCAAAAATCTCTCTGGATAATATCAAGGAAAACGACAAAGTTTTGGAAATACGAATACCAGATAGAATTAAAACATCGGGATACAAAAAATTACAACCCTTATTAGTGTTTCCTATATTTTTAGATCGACCTAGTCTGTGTGTTGCTAAAACCTTGTCTTATTACATACAAAAAACATCCGGATTGAGACCTCCAGAAAACAACAAACTCTTTATAACAAGAAGAAACCCCATCATGCAGCTAGTTGCCAAACCTTAAGTAGATGGGTTAAGATTGTTTTAAAACAAAGCGGGGTAGATATCTCAAATTTTACAACACACAGTACTAGACACTCTAGTACATCAGCAGCCCTACGACGGGAGTGAATATAGAAATAATACGAAACGCAGCAGGATGGTCTGAAAAATCTAATGTATTTGTAAAATTTTATAATAGACCACTTACAGCCTGTCCAGGCGAATTTGCTAGGTCAATTATAAATCAGACTCATCATGCATAGTTGAAAAAAATCCATATTATGTTACAAGGAATACATATAAAATTAATTAGTTATTAGTTATAGTTCTTTGTTATAATACTATTATAGATATGTATATATGTATGTGTATGTATATATATGTATAAATAATACATAATATATTAGACGTATACTCTTATTATTACTTACTGAATTATTAAAATTTCTATCTGAAATATAAATTTGTTTTCTTCTAGACAGTTTTTCAATATTCTAGAATATCTCTACACATTATGGTTGTAAATTGTTAAGTAGATCTGTTATTCTTTAAACATCTACAGAATATAATAATCATGTAGGACAACAGCGAAGAATAATTAATAGATTGATCGACTTACCTGTAAGGATGATCGATCTAAATTATTCGAGCTGTTGTCCGGAATGATTATTACAACCCCCCCATAAGGAAAAGTCAAACATCTCTTTTCTAATCTTTATTTTTCTACATTGTATTGATTGTACATATGATTCTTTAAATAGCCCTATAAAAAATATGTATCCTCTTTTAGAACTCAGCTTTCCCAAGAACATTTCTTTAACTAACCGACAAAAACTCGTTAAAAATATGGCAAATAGCTCCAATTAACTGTGACCACGTATTCCGAAATTTCTATGCCTCTGCTGAAAAAAAATCACAATTTAACCTTTTTTAACGCTCCAACGAGCTGATTGGTTGATGGGCAAAACGGAATACCCCTCCCACTGACCAATTAGCGCGTTGTAGCAAAAAAGAAGGATTATACTGCATATTTTTTCTCCCTCGCACTCTTATTCATACTGTTGAGCGACCAGCTGCTTTTAGTAAATATATATCCGAAGATTACAAGTGACTGTTCGATCGCAAAAAAATTTAAAAAAAATAAATAAAGCCTAATGTTTCCTCGCCCGCAATTTTTTAAAAATGTTTATACAATTATAAACCAAAGATACTGCTTTAAATAAAAATAAGAATAACAAAAAATGATCTAAATATCTTACGGTTTTTTTTTGCCAAAAAGTCATTAAAAATTTTTACGCTTCTTCAAAGAAAAGATATGAAACTGATTATTTAACCCTACGTTAGTCGCGCGGTTGACAGTTGTCACCCACTCCACTTTATTACACTGCCACATCACCCAGGCAATGAGTTTCGCTCCACCCCTTTCAGTAGCTCTCGAGTATTAACCGGTCAATCGATAGGTTAAAGTTTAGTGTGCTTCGAACTATTCGTTGGCCCGTATTTTGACGCAAAGTTCACTGGGGGACAGATGTCACCCGCGCGACTTTTTACGTAGGTTATTTTCTCACAAGTAATATTTGTTTTTATAGTGTTTTTAATAACGGTAATAATTGTATTTATAGTGTTTTTGATAAAAACTTTAAGCTATTTTGAGAGACCATTTATAGTTACTACTACATAGGTAAAAAGTACTTTGAAAAATAAATATGTCAGATCCAAAGAGAAGAAAACTAGAATTTAGTAAGAACCCAGATGTGTGGCTAAAATGGTATTAAGAAATGGACAGTGATGAAGAAAGCGGATTGCCAGATATTGAAGATGAAAGTGACAAAGATGAGGAATATGTAGTGATGGACAGTGATCACCAAACGGATACCGAACAGGAATATTCAGAAAACAAAGAAACTTCTTCTAATATTGAACTGAAAAATGAGGATACAGAAAGTGAATATAGTTCTTCCAATTTCTATACTGGAAAGGACGGAGAAAGTAAGTGGCTAAAAATACAACCACCCACTAATGTGAAAACTCGAGCCCATAACATTATTACCCATTTACCAGGACCTAAACGTGAAGCGCGCCAAGCTAAAACAGTAGTTAAGGCTTTAGATTTGTTTGTTGATAATACTGTTATAGCAATGGTTACTGTTTCTACCAACATTTATATTGAGCAAGTACGTAAAAATTTTGCAAGAGAAAGGGATGCAATAAATACAGATGAAATTGAAATAAGAGCCTTTATAGGTTTGTTATACCTTATAGGTTCTTTCAGATGCTCTCGTAAAAATGCTCATCTGCTGTGGGATAACTCAAAGGGAAATGGCATTGAATCTTGCTACTTAACATTGAGTGAACAACGTTTTCGTTTCCTTTTGAGATGCATAAGATTTGATAACATGCAAGATCAAAATGTCCGTAGAGAAATTGACAAGATGACCGCAATCAGAAAAATATTTGAGGTATTTGTTAACAATTTCGAGAAAAACTATTCCCCAAGCGAATATCTAACAATTGATGAGCAGGTACTTGCCTTTAGGGGTCGTTGTTCCTTTCGTCAATATATCCCAAATAAACCCAGCAAATATGGGATAAAAACCTTTGCTCTAGTCGATGCGAAAACAGCCTACACAATTAAACTTGAAATATATGTTGGCCTCCAACCAGTAGGTCCATATCAGCAAAGTAATAATCCTAAAGATATAGTTATGAGAATGGTAGAACCAGTTCAAGGCACCAACAGAAGCATAACGGGGGATAATTGGTTTACCAGTATCCCACTGGTTTATGAATTACTAAACGAAAAAAAATTGACCTACGTTGGCACTTTGAGAAAAAATAAAAGAGAAACACCTTTGGAATTTTTACCAAACCGTAAGAGAAGATAACACATCAGTGTTCGGCTTTCAAAGTAAGCGCACAATAGTTTCTTACTGTCCAAAAAAGTCCAAAATAGTTCTAGCGGTCTCTACTATGCATCACGATGGTTGTCTTGATCCAGAAACAGAAGAAAAACAAAAATCAGAAATTATCACATTTTACAACCGTACTAAAGTGGATTTGGTTGACCAACTTTGCCAAAAAAATAATGTAGCCCGAAATACAAGGCGTTGGCCTATGGTGGTGTTTTATAATTTGTTGAATGTTTCAGCAATAAACGCCATCTGGATTTATCAATTTAACAACAATTTGGAAGACAAAATCAATCGCACACAATTTATTCAAAATGCTGCCTGGGAAATGTTGAAATCACAAATCCACAGAAGATCTTAAATATTATAAGTTCCAAGAGAGCTACGTCGCAGAGCCTTACTACTATTGGGAGAAGAGCCCTCAAATAATACGGAGGCTCAAGCACGTCGGGAAGGATCTAGAGGGCGCTCTTTTTACTGTGGAAGAGCTAGCGATAAAACAACCAGAAAATGGTGCGTAAAATGTGAAAAATGGATTTGTAATGTCCACCTAAAAGAAATATGCACGAGTTGTTACAATGAAGTAAATTAAAATTACTTTAATTATTATTATTACATTTGTGTTGTTTTTTTGTTTCTTCTTTAGAAATTCTAATTATGTTTAGTTCCTTTTATAATATGTGAGCCTACTTTGCAGATAAATAAAAATATCTCTAGAATATCTAGAATTAGTTTTGTTTTTTGAAATGGTTGACTCTTGTCACCCGCGCGGCTGATCGTGAGACGATAACTGACGCGACTAACGTAGGGTTAAGTTTAAAAAAAATTCCCGTCTATTAACTCGCTTGTAAATAAATAATTTTAAAAGTAACATATATTTTATTTTTTATAAATTTTAACCTATTTATAAAAATTGTCTTATTTATAAGTTAATTTTACACTTCACATCACTTAGACAAAAATATAAAATCATACCACAAAAATAATAAAATATAAATTAAATTATAACATTTTTGAAAGCAACTTTCTACGCCTGCCATCTTTATTTAGAAGAAGAATATGTAAAAACGAAGTGTTAGTATGAAAAGTATTTAACCTATTTTCATACTATTTTTATCTTTTTTTATAGTGAAGCAGATTGGGCAATTCCACCCGAAACAAGATTTAAAAATACACAAATGTTTGACACTTTAAACACCCGCTATTTATCCAAAGCACAAGCTAGAATTGCTATGACTGAAACTAAGCTACCTGGATATATTTTAGCTCATATTTGGTAAGTTTTGTATTTATTTAATGCAAGGTTTGAGGATATATATATATATATATATATATATATATATATATATATATATATATATATATATATATATATATATATATAATAATTCAATTATTTTTATAATATATATTAATACAAAAATGGTTTAAAAATTTTATATTATTAAGTACCTTTTGGCGTTTGTTACTGTATTTCTACTTTCCAAATGTAAATGACATTGAAATAGAGTTAAAAGATACTTTCTAATAATAAGTTCTAATCCATAAATGACAACACTTCTGCCGGCATTAATGGCGCCAGTCGTGTCAGAAAAATTTTATTACGAAAGAGTAAGTTTTTTTTGTGTTCATTTTATTATTTTTTACAAAGAAAGTGATTGACAAAGTGCAGAAAAGATTTTAGTTCATTATTAAGTATTTAAGAAGCATTACATAACTTGTGTATGTATAAAATATAACTGTTTATTACCAAAATGGATATATATCATAAATATTCGATATTTTAATATTTATAATAAATATTGGATATTTTTGAACCCTGATTTAATCTGATAAATGCTTTTATATACAATAAAAATAGTCTATTTTAGGCAACTTTCTAATATAAATAACGACGACTTTCTTGGATATAAAGAATTCGTTCTTTCGATGCACCTTTGTGATGAAACGATAGCAGGTATCCTTTCACCAACCCAATTACCTCAGGCATTAATACCTACATCATTAAGAACAACCAGGGCTCCACCTGTATCCAGTCTAAACAGTAGTATACGTGGTAATCAAAATCCCACGAATGCCTTAATACTTCAAAGTAATTTCTTAGAAAATATATAATCTATACAATTACAGTCTCTAATTTGCAAAACATTTAATAAATCAAAAACAAGTAATTTAAAAAAAATACTCGGAATTATCAATTGAGATTTATAATCACGTTCTTTTCTATTAAGACAGTTTACTCGCAACAGTCATACACAAAATTATCACTTTATAGTAAGTAAACCTCAGCCAGTGCACAAATCAATACCATAATCTAAAAAATCAAACCATCTTTTATCTTTGTTTCTTCCATACCATCAGCGAATTATAGTTCCATGAACCCACAAAATCAGCAGAATTGCAGTAACCGCTGACCCAGCTAAAACTGCAACGTTAGCAATAAATTATATATCAATAGTAGGCTTGTAATAGATTTAAGTTAGTTCCAATTTATATTGTGTACTCGTTATTATAAGTATATTATACTGTAATTTTTAATAAAGGTCTTTTTAAAAAGTACCTTTGACCTTTGCAACCCTTAACTGGCGCAGTCGGTAGAATAGTGGGAGTCTGCCCTTAGATCCTCGTCGTTTTTAGCGTTTATCCACTAATTTTCAAGAATCTATCTTCCAGGAAACAATCAAGAAGTTCGCCTACGAAGACTAGTGATAGTGTTTAGTGCCAAAATTTGAGGCAAAAATTAACTTTTAAACTGCAAATTATTTTAAATAAAGTGTAATTTAAGTATTTAGTTTAGCGGATATGCAACATATCATTATCCTTATATTGTAAGTAATTTATGTCGGAAGTACAGGACTTACTCTCACAACTTAGTGCCCTTAGTGTTAACGAAGTTTTACCCACTACTAACCCCCAGACTCAACAAACTACCCCAATTACCATGGCTACACCACCAGAATTTGACATCAAGAACCTGAGTATCGTTCCAGAATATGATGGCAACCCCAATGAACTTTTTAACTTTATCCAAGCAATTACTCTGCTGTTGAATCACTACTGGAACACTGCCGACATTAACTTCTTTCAAAATCACATAATATTTCAAGGAATTTTAAGCAAGTTAAGAGGAAGACCTAGAGAAGTAATCTCGATCTATGGCTGTCTTAACTGGCCCACTATGAAAGAAACGCTCATCCAGAACTTTGGAGATCAAAGAAACGAAAACTCGCTCACCAGAGACCTCGTTAATCTAAGCCAAGGCCCTAATGAAACCCCACAACAGTTCCATGCAAAAGTTATAAGTCAACTTAACACCATATTAAACTATGTCGGACTACACAATAACAACGAAACCGTAAAGGCAAGCAAAAAGAACTTTTACCAGCAAAGGAACAAATCTTTGCCAACAAAATTCGACTACATGTACAATTTGGAAAGGATAACTTAGAAAAGGATATTATTCAATGTTTTAAAGAATACATCGATCCCAAAAAGAAATATGCCATTCTCTTTAAAGATGATAACTTATAAACATCTCTGTCCAACACTCTTCGAGAAGTTTTTAAGAATTCCGCTTTTGATCTAGTAAAATGTAACATCCTACTGGAAGACGTTAATAGCGAAGAAAGACAAAAGCAAATTATCTCCGACTACCACCAAGGCAAAACAAACCATAGAGGCATTTCCGAAACCGAAAACCAGATTCGACGCAAATACTTCTGGCCAAATCTTAAAAAGGACATAGAAGAAGAAATCAACCTTTGCGACATCTGCCAAAGCAACAAATATGACAGAAATCCTGCAAAACCAAACTTTATGTTGACACCAACACCAACCAAACCTCTTGAAATAGTCCATCTAGACACCTTTCAAGCCGGGGGCCAAAAATTTCTCACCATTATTGATGCCTTTTCCAAATACGGTCAGGCAAATCCGATAGAAGGATCAAATGCAGTCAATGTCCTTAATTCCCTCCTAATCTTCATTACTCACCATGATAGTCTCCGATAGTGAAACTGAATTTAAAAATGGCCTTATGCAAGAATTCGTAGATACTCACAAAATTCTGATCCATTACACCACAGCAGATAATCCACAATCCAATGGAATGATTAAGCGATTCCATTCAACAATCATAGAACACCTTAGGATACTACGGGAAAAGAAGAAATCTCTTGAAGTCAAAGAACAAATGCCCTATGACATCCTAGGATACAACAACTCCATACATTCTATGACTAACAAGCGACCTATGGATGTTTTGAATGGCCACTTAGATGCTCAGGATCCATTTGACGTCGACATTGAAAAAACTCTTATCAACAATTATACTCAGCAATATCGAGAAAAAACAAAAACCATTTATAAAGAGCTAAACGAAAAATTACAAGGCACCAAAGAAAAATACATCGAAAACAGAAACGCCAAAAGACAAGTTCCCATATCTTACAAACCAAGCACCAAAATATATACCCGGAAAACGATCAAAAGAAACAAACTCCTTCCAAGATTTTCCCCCAAAACCGTTAAAACTGACAACATCGTGACTATCCACACAAGACAAGACAGTTCACAAAAAGAACATAAAGAATCATCCTCATAAAAGAACTAATACAAAAAATACTTTGCAGATGTACTTTAACCGGAGCCCAGAAATCCTAATCCAGGACCTCAAGGACAACACAGGAATCCTTCCCCTCAAGCTGGGCCAAGCCAGGATCCAAACTAGCACCCACGATTTCATACAGTACTTCGACCTTCAGCCAATAGTAGCAGAAGTCGACCTACTAGCAGCACAATATAAAGCTGTTACTAATGCAATCAAAAACGGAATAAGCCATCCATACTTTACAAGTCTACATAATTTCGACCAAAGGTACTGCAGTACCTTTTAAAATCCGCACAAGAAAAACTCAGCACTATCTATCCCCTATACAGATCCAAAAGAGGACTCCTTAATGGGCTAGGAAGCATAGTGAAAACCATATCAGGAAACCTGGACCAAGAGGACGCTATAAAATATGACAACGCCATTGCATCTCTTCAACAAAACCAGAATAATATCATCACACAAGTAAACCATCATATGAGCCTAAACAAGAAAGTCATGGATAATTTCAACAAAACTATAACCCTTATAAGCCATAATAAAGAAATCATTGAAATAGAAACAAACAAGATCAGCTCTGAACTTAACAAATTCATTTTTGACTTTAATCACTTTTTACAAACAAGAAACATACTGGATCAACTGAACCTGGCACTTCAAGTTGTCTTACAAATCCTCAACGACCTAGAGGCAGCTATGACGTTTACAAGACTAAATACCCTTCACAACAGCCTTATTTAAACAGAAGAATTAAAATGGACCATCCAGCAAATGTTAGAACATCATCCAGAAAGCCAACTTTTATGTACTCAAGATGAAGACCTGGCAAAATACTATGATGTCATCACCGTGGACTTCTACTTCGCAGGAGACACACTCGTTTTTATTCTACATTTCCCAATTATACACTTAGAGCAGTTTTCCTAAAACCTCTTCTCCATACCTACACATAACCAAACGACCATCATTACACCTGCCCCTTACTTAGCCCTAAATTATGAACTTTACCAATACATGGATGTATCCTGTAAAAGAAATACTTATGCCCCGAACAATTTCTACAAGAAAATGTTAACCAACAATACTGCATTATTCAAATTCTTCAGATAACCAACACCGAAGCAGCTTGTCAGAAAATACCGATCTCCATCAACGCAACCTTAATTCAAAAATGACGGAAGCCTTCTACATTGCTATATTTCCCCAGGAAACCAAGGTCTCAACTCAGTGTTCAACTTCAAAACTAACGGTCCTTAAAGGAACGTTTCTTATTAAAGTACCACCAAATTGCGAGTTCCAAACAAATAACGAGGCATATATAAATTCCCAAACAACCATTCAGGAAGAACCATTAACTCTACCAAAAATAAGAACAAAACCCATTCAGGAACAGATTAAGTTAAAACCACTAAAACTGGACAAGATCCCTCTCGATGAACTTCACAAACTATCCAAAGAAGAAGAACATTTACAACCAATTGAGATGGAACCATGGACAAATCACCACACTCACTTTTGGATGACACCTATCTACATTACACTAACCATTTTTCTGATCTTTGCAGGATACAAAATAAAACAACTTTGGAAAAAGAAAAATTCCAGAACAAGAGCCATCCAATGCCAAAGAAGATGCAAAGCCAGTTTTGTTCGTCCCTTACAAAACTTCCCCAGGGGATGGAGAAATTATAGTTCCATGAACCCACAAAATCAGCAGAATTGCAGTAACCGCTGACCCAGCTAAAAATGCAACGTTAGCAATAAATTATATATAAATAGTAGGCTTGTAATAGATTTAAGTTAGTTCCAATTTATATTGTGTACTCGTTATTATAAGTATATTATACTGTAATTTTTAATAAAGGTCTTTTTAAAAAGTACCTTTGATCTTTGCAACCCTTAACTAGCGCCAAACTTACCCATCTCGTAATTCATAATGCAGTATTTTGAATGAACTAAATAATAATATATAATTATATAAAAATAATAAAATATTATTTTTATAAGAGACTGTACACACAACACATAAGATCTGTTCATTATTCAGTTATATTTTACACATTTTGGACCCACTTAGTCCTAAAATGCACTTCTCACAAGGGCGATTATTTAAAAAAAATAATAAAATAATATACACTACTTTTTAATAAAAAACAGACCTAGTAAATAGAGATGGTTGGATCAGGGTTTTTTAAAAAACAGGTACATTCTGTTCCAGTTTCAAAAAATACCTGTTTCAAATAAACTGCTTCGGTTCCAAACTGTTCCAAAACGTATACTACTGAATTCTTTTACGCTGCAAAACTGTTTTACTAGATTGCGTTACGATCGTTTTAACATTCGACTTGCAATGTTGCCAACAACGGATTTTCCAGAAAGTTTAGCGGATTTTGCTGTCGACGAAACGGGATAAATTATATTTTTAAGGGCTGACGAATTTTTTAATGGGAATATAATGCTCAAAATTTTAATGAGGATACTATTTTATAAAAAGCAATAAAACTAAAAACTGATATAAAAATTGACATATTTTATAACTATAAAATAAATAGGCACAATGTACCTATTATACGTATTATTTTGATGTTTGCACTAGTTTGCAGTAAAACGGTTGACGATGGGACTTCCCCGAATTATTTTTCGGGCGCCTACGCCAGTGTTCAACAAATCGACGGGTGTAATGGCGCCTATCTAGCTTTTCCACCAATCAGGAAACTTTCCTTCGGCGTGAAATCACCTGACGCTAGCGGCGTTGCCGGTTGCAGCATATTGTGAATAGATTTATAAATGATAATATGTAGTTAAATAGGTACCAACCCTATTTTGAACTCCCTGAGTGAATAAAATACCAATCAGAAGTACTTCATAAAATTTAAGTAGGGAATTCTAATAAGTAATTTTCTAGTATAAAAAACTAGACAAAAATTAATTAGGATTATTACAAAAAAAAAACATGTGGCTGCATCGCAAATTCCCGAGACTGTTTCGCCACATTCTTTTTTCTTTCTCTTTTTGGAAGTTTAAGATAGTTTAGTTGTTGTCAAATTAAATATACGTGCTTTTTAAAAATAAACTTTAATTAAAATATGACTTCTTTAGTTAAAAGTTTATCAATGCGAAATAAAAGTAGTCCGGTTTGGAATTTTTTTACAGTGGTCGATAAAACAAATGCTAAATGTAATATGTGTCAGATACAAATGTCTTATAAATCATCGATTACTAATTTAAAAAAACATATCGAAAGGAAACATCCCACCGTAAAAATTCCGCAAAAGTCGACAATGTCGAATATAGAAATTGAAAATGAGGAAGATGACAGTAAAAGCGACAGCGAGCCAGCCAGGGATAGTTCACTACATCAGTCAAGTGCAGCTAGTGTTGAGTGGTGTTTCTTCACTTTCTTCTGATGTGAAAAATGAAACCTCGCAGCCTGTTGTAAAAAACGTAAAATAATGCTACAAGAAAGATTAACGTGTTTTTTTAAATAAACCGATATCTTTAAAAGCTAAGAAGTCTATCGATTCAGATTTATTACTATTGTTTACTGCGGATTTTCAACCGTTCAGAATTGTGGAGGATGTGGGCTTCAAAGATTTGTCCATTCTTTAAATCCATCATACGCACTTCCTAATAGACAAACGATTTCTAAAAACTAATTCCAGCTTTATATGAAAGCTGTTTAAATGAAGCTAAAGAGGCCGCACAAAAAATTTGGCAGGTGTGTATAACTACGGACTGCTGGACATCTGCAAACAATGAAAGTTTTATGGCGATAACCGGTCATTATATAGATGAAAATTTTGTGATGCGCTCTACTCTTCTAGAGTGTGACGTATTGGAAGAATGTCATACAGGACTAAAATTGTCAAAAGCTTTAACTGATGTTGCAAAAAGTTGGGGTTTGGAGGAAAAAGTTATTCTTGTAGTATCCGATAATGCTGCAAATATTAAAAATGCCATTAGTCTGACAGGATGGAAACATTTTGGATGTTTTGCTCACACTCATAACTTAATAGTGCAGGACGCTTTAAAACTGGCTGAAAATATTTTATCAAAAGTTAAGTCTGTCGTAGCTCATTTCAAAAGAAGTAGCAAGGTTACCAAAATGCGGATACTCAAAAGAAAAAAAGGGAAAAGTTCCATTAAAGATTTAAAAATTTACAAGATGGAACCAAAATTATCACATGATTGACCGATTTTTCATTAAAAATTCGTTCAACAATAGCTCTTCTAGACCTCCACAATTTCAGGGAGGGGACGATACTTAAAGAACTTGTCAGATTTTGAAATTTTATGATGCAATAATTTTAAAATGGTGAAAATTACATGTCAGCCTCATTAGTTATTGTATTAACCAGGGACTTTTTAATATATGTGAATTTTCCTTGAAGATTTTAATATCATGAAAGACGTTATAAACTGTTTACAGAACGGCATTCGGGCAAGGTTAGGAAATGTAGAATACGCTAGCTATTTCTACTTTTTTAGACCCCAGATTTAAACATTTTGCTTTAAACGTTGAGTGCCACCGTCCCGTATACTGGACATACCAGTTTTTTACATATAGCCCCCGTCCAGTTAACTGGAGGTTCTAAAAAGCGATTTTAAAAAATATTCATTTATCTTCGGGGTACGGGAAAGGGTTTTCTATCTAGTGCAGGATATATTAAAGAATATAACAAAGTGGAGATTTTTTGTAATATCGGGCACGATGTGGGAAAATGCGACCCGTGGCGAAAAAATTTCCTCGATATAATGGCGCTATCGAGGGAATGGGAGTTATATCAAGGGAAGTGTGTAAATTTTGGGTTTTTTGGGTTTTGGTGTTTTGATTATAAAATTTTTGGGAAATTTATTGTGGTGTTTTGATGTCATAAAGATAATGATGCAATCCGGTAGGGGCTGCCCTTCCAGTCATGTTTGGCCGGGAAAGGGGAGATTGCTTTGACAAAAAATCGAATAAGAGCCATAAATATGGCATAAAGTTGTATAAAACATACGTATGACGAAGTTT
>JAHBCN010015934.1:0-20203 GCA_019359885.1 Listronotus oregonensis
AATCCCCAAATCTTTTAACTGTTTTTACAAAAATATTCTACAATAAATCTATTTATTTTTTTTTACTAATAATTAACATTCACTTTTTTGGGACTTTTTTGTGCTAATCCATTCTGATGTCTGGATGTTTTATTCTTTAGGCGGTCGAAAAAGTTGGTTTTTTTTTTGGATTTTTTAGATTTCTGTCAACATTCTTTTTTATAAATTTTACCAGGGGGAAAATTTAAATTTTTGCAAGAAAAATTTTTTTATGATTTAAGCAAGAATACCTATACAAAATACCCTTCTGGGTAATGTTTTTTTTTTAAGTTAGAATTAAATGTTTATGTTTGTATCTTACCATTACTTATGTTAGTAATAAAGAATATTATTTACAAACCTTAGTATTTTATTTAACACACTTGCTAAAAATTTGGCTTTTTAAACATAAAATATTAAATAATTTCAACAGCTCAATCATGGCAAGTCCTCTAGGTTCTTTTATTTGAATGTTCATCATAAATTTTATTTTTTAAATAACTCATACAACATAATATTTTTATGATACCTTTTTTCCAAAAAAAATTCAATCGAAAAAAAATATATATAATCTTAAAAAAATGTCACAACTTTGTAAAAAATCACCAAAAATGTCATAACTCAAAATAGTTAAAAAAAAAAGGTTTTATTTCATTAAAAACAACTTAACTTAAAAATATTTATTTTTATACTCTTTATAAAAAATAGGGGTAATAATTTTTATTTACTTATATTTTGAACAAACATCGTAACCTTATTTATTTTGTAAATTTATATAAGAGTTGAAATTTTAATAAAAAAATAGTTTTTTTCATTTTCTGGAAAACATGCTTTTTTGAGTTGTGTCACTTTTGAAGCAAGGGTGCGATATTTAGAACACTCAACATACATTTAATTGGCGTATACCAGTTACACTTTAAATTTTGTCTCATAGCCCTGTTTTGTATTTTCTCCATTTGATGTATTTTATATTGTGGTAATAAAGGCGACTTTTTTGAAAATTTTCGCATTACAAGTCAGCATGCGCTTGAAAATTTAAATTACAATCCAATATAATGCCTAAGTATTTAATTTCCCTATTGTAAGCGATATTTTCACTATTTACAGCAATATGCATATTTTGGACATTCCCTTCACTAACTTTTGATTTCTTACCAAATAAGCAAAATTTGGACTTATTGGTATTTAAACACAGTTTGTTTAGCCATAGCTAATTAAAAATTCATTCTAAATCATCATTTAGGTCCAATTTCGGGGCCAAGTTTTTATTGCACCGATAGAAAGCACACCACTACAAGAATCCATACTTATTTCCCATGAGGATATTCAGTACCGAATATATCTAACAACAGATACTCTGTGTTACAAGTGCAAACAAACCGGTCACATAGCTGCTCAATGTACCATAAATCCCGACAGTAATAATTCAACTTCACAGATATCTAACATAGATACAAATCCAATAACTGAAACTCTAACACAATCTTCATACACACAAAAAAGCAGAAATGCTACTACTCTTTCACAACCTCGAACTGATATCACTCATTAAACACAGGATAACAGTACGTCAATTTCTGATACCCCCACCAATAAAAGACTAATTTCAGAAGTTAGTAGCCCTCTAATCGAAGAACAATCAAACCCATTCCCGCCTGAAAATTTTCCAAAACCAACAGAAATGCCACCTAAGAAGTCGAAACATACCACAAATACTGAACAAAAAACCAGGGAGACAAAAAATGTTCAAATTGATGAAGACATAAATACAACAGTTGAAAGTTTTTGTAACATAATCAAAGACGTGGGTATACAAATTATTGGAAAGACTAGTCACATTAAGTCTAGAACGCCTGTCCCTTGGTGGAATAATGATTGTGCAGACGCCATCAAACAGTCTAAACAAGCTTATAATAAATATAACCAAAATCCAACTTTAGAAAATAAACTACACTTTAAAAAACAAAGAGCAAAAGCTAGATTTATTACAAAAAAAAAGCAAGACCCAGTCCTGGCAAACATATATTGCTACAATAAATAACACTACACCTATAAATGAGATCTGGAACAAAGTAAGAAGAATAAAGGGCATTAATACATATAAAGGCATCACTGCACTAGAAAATAATCAAAAATTGGTGACAAATAATGAAGACATCTGTCAGATTCTTGCCGATACCTATGAACAAAACTCGAGCAACCAAAACTTAAATGAAGATTTTATTCAACGTAAAACTGCAGAAGAGGCAAGAAAACAAAATTTTACCTCCACAAATAATATTACAGCTTATCTTAACCAACCAATCACCTACCCCGAATTAAAAGAAACCATAAACACAATAAAAGAGTCGGCAGCGGGACCAGATGACATTCCATCTGTTTTTTTAAACACTTTCCAGAAGAAACTTTACATCTTCTACTGGAAATTTATAATAACATATGGATTAATAAGAAGTTTCCAAATCTAGGGAGAGAGGCTATAATTATACCAATTTTAAAACCAGGACAATCTAAACTAAATCCTCAGTCTTACAGACCTATCTCATTAACTTGTTTCATGTGCAAAATACTTGAGAAAATCATTAACGCAGGGCTTGTCTGGTATTTGGCCTATAAAGAACTAATAATTCTAGAGCAAAGTGGTTTCTCCAAATATCGTTTGACCTATGACAATTTAACCGACTTAGAATCTGAAGTACATGAAGCTCTGGCGAACAAAAGCATAATAAAGCATATGATGTAACATGGAGATTCAACATAACTAGAACACTTTGAAAATGGGGAGTAGAAGGTCAGATGTTAGCATTTATTGAAAACTTTATGAAGGAACGATACTTTAGGGTAAGATCAAATGGTTTTCTCTCATAAAAAAGAAAACAAGAAAATGGAATTCCTCAAGGATCTGTACTTAGTGTCACCCTTTTTCTTATATCAATAAATGATATTATTGAAAAAATTCAAACCCCAATAAAAGCCAGATTGTATGCTGATGACTAAGTCATTCATATTAGTGGAAATAATACTGAAAGACTTCAAAATCACCTCCAGAACACTCTTTTTAAACTGGAAGCATGGTTTCTAGAGACAGGATTTCAGTTCAGTACAACAAAAAATAAGTCGATACTATTTACAAAAAACACAGACCAAAACCAATTAGATTTGACACTCTATTCTAATCCCATCGAGTCAGTTTCAAACATACGATTTCTGGGAATGATATTGGACTCACAACTTAATTGGAAACAACACATAAATAATCTTATTACACAGTGTCAGAACACTCTAAATCTCTTAAAAAGCATATGTAACCATAGGTGGGGAGCCGATAAACAAACACTACTCTAAAAAAAATAAGTTTAAAGTTTAGGTTAAGATTTTTATTTTACTATTTATCCAACCCAAAAAGTTTATATATCTTTTTTATAGAACATTTAATAGTCTTTAAATTTAGTTGTATAATATGTTTTATTGGTTGTTATAGTTTTTGAGATAATATATAAAAAAGAAATCTTTACATATAAATAATTCCTATAGGTGACGTCATAAGGGTATACATGTTTACGTGAATATCTCCAACCCTATAAAAGTTACAAAAAAATGTATTAAACATAAATTGTATATTTATACAAAATATTTAATTTAGGTTATATAAGTTTTCGGTCTAAATGCAT
This sequence comes from Listronotus oregonensis, assembly GCA_019359885.1. NCBI lineage: Eukaryota > Metazoa > Arthropoda > Insecta > Coleoptera > Curculionidae > Listronotus > Listronotus oregonensis. The sequence goes on from JAHBCN010015934.1 coordinate 3,690, forward strand.
TACTGTTTGAGTTATAATGAATAATTTAATATTATCGATTTTTTTTTTATTTAAAACCTTAATATTTTAAGAACCATAAGACCTATAAAAAATTTACTTATTATAAACTATGTATTTTTACAAGGTTTTTAATTTAGGTTTAGTAACTTTTTTGCCTAAGTATGCTACTTTTTAAGTTATAAATATAATATCGAAATTGTAAGATTACTTTAAATTTTAACTTAAGTTTTTTTATTTTATTATTAGTCCAATTTAAAAACTTTGTTTAACTTTTTTGTAGGATATTGTATGGTTTTTAATTTTGTTTATATAATTTTTTTAGTAACTGTTATAGTTTTCGATATATTAATGATTTAAGTAAGTCTTTACATATATGATGACGTCACTTATGCATATTGTCAGTGGCGTGCAGAAAGTAAAAAAAAAATGATTAAAATTTGAATTGGCTGTAAAATCTTTATTATTAGAGATATTAAAATAAAATTTTGGCAATAAATCCCGATTGAAAAACTGTTTATTTCAGAAAATTAATACAGAGTGTTACAAAAAAAAGTTACAGGTGATCAAATTGTTCAATTTATAGTTGAATATAATATTTTTTATGGGCGTGTTTTCTAACAGTTGGAGAATAAATATTTTAGAGATTGGTGTATATTTATATAAGGTTTATAAAAGAAAATAGTATTGCTATACCGGGTGAGTAAAAAAGGAGATATATTAAAAAAACTAAGAATATATAAATCATAATAATTAGCTTATTATTAAATATAAGAAACATATATAAATATATGTTTCTGAGGCAATGTTAGAAATAATAATACATATTATACTGGGTGTCTAAAAAAAGTTGTACATAACCTTTTTTGTAAGAGGTTCAAGGCATTATAATAACTTTATTTACGTATATAAAGAAAAGATAATTAAGTCATATAGGATATATTTTAAATATACGTGGTGCATCAAAAAATTATAATTATTTTGTTTTCTAAACACTTAAAAAATTTGGCTGAAAGATGTATATTTTGATGTAGAATTAAAAAACACTTAATAGATTTATACGGGGTGTATAGAAAAATTATAGTGCATTTTTAAAATTATAGTAAACAATTAAAATGGCTATAAATATTTTATTATTTACAATATTTAAAAAAATTAACTAAATATACATCTTAGAAAGTATTTAAAAATTATACAGACTGCTTGAAAAAAAAAATGTTACAAGAAATCAAAAACTTTAAATATATTACTTTTCTTATAGACGTAATTATTATAGTTAGAGAAAAAATATTTTATGGATTTGTGTATATCTATTTAAGGTTTATAAAAAAATATATAATTGCTATACCGTGTGAGTCAAAAAGGAGATATATTGAATAAAATAAAAAAAATATAATAATTAGTTTATTATTAAGTAAAGAGATTTAAAAATATGGTAAAATATATATGTTCCAGGGACAATATTGGAAATATTATTAAATATTATACCGGGTGTCTCAAAAAAGTTTTACAATACATTTTTTAGAATGGTTTAAGTCATTATAGTACCTTTATTTACGTATATAAAGAAATGAAAATGGGGTAATAAATACATATAAACATGTAGTTTAATTTAGTATATATTTTAAATATACGGGGTGCATCAAAAAATTATAATAATTTTTTTTATCTAAAAACTTTAAAAAATCCCTATAACTTTATTTATTAATCTAAAGATATGAACTTTTGCTGAAAGAATATATATATATATATATATATATATATATATATATATATATATATATATATATATATATATATATATATATAAAAGTAGAATGAAAAAATTATAATAACATTAACAGGGTGTATAGAAAAATTATAACAATTTTTTTTAAAATTTAAGGTTTTTATTTAAAATAGTTGTAAAATTTTTGCTATTAAAGATTAAATTATTTTAAAGATATAAGTATTATTTTTTTATACACCCTGTATAAGGTCGGTTTATATTTTATTAATTGTTACCTTAATATACATAACCTAAAATTTGTTTTGAAGTTTTAGATGTAGTAATAAAGTAGTAATAAGACTTTTAATATTTTCAGTTTTTTTAATATAACTATTTTTTGACTCACCCTATATAACAATTGTAATGTTTTTTAAAAACTATATATACAAATACACAAAAACATTTTAAATGTTTTTTTTTCCATTTGCAATAGTAACGTCAATAATAAATTTTATATTTTTTATATATATATATATATATATATATATATATATATATATTTTATATATATATATATATATATATATATATATATATATATATATATATATATATATATATATACCGGGTGTCCCTAACAGGTGGCTCACCCATATAACTTTTTTTATTTCCTAAGATACAAAAATAAAATTTGGTACATAGGTATATCACATAAATGTGCACTGTTTGACGTATTCAGCTGTTTTCTGTCATTTTTTGTTTAACAGGAAATGACCTTAACTTTGTTATTTTAAATGTGACACCCTGTATATTTTTGCTTATTTTAATAGGAAATGTCATTCCGAATACAATGACACCGCATTTATTACTTTTTGATATCTAAGCTCCAAAAATTTTTCATTTTTAATTTTCAATCCAGAGTGCCATAAATGCAATAAAACGGCAAATTTTGACAAAGTAGTCACAGACTCGTTTAAAGTATGCAAAATCGTATTTATGGTCCTAAGTCAATTTTTTCAAATGGACCGAGGGTGGCTCAGTACCATAGCTAAAAAGAGTCTTTTTTTACCCACAGTTTGAATCCACACAATTGATGTTTAATTTAAAAGTATTTCAGAAAAATTCACATTATTTGTTATTCATTTATTTTTCCATAATACCATCAACCAGCCGCTGCCGACAGCGTTGATACAAAACTAAGGCGGCTAGGAAAACAAAATAATTGTTTGTTGCCATGCTGAATCTGTCAGATTCCGAAATAAATTATTAAGAAATTAATAGTTATACCTATTATTACGTTAGCTGCTGCCTATTTTTCCCAGTTTAGAAGTTGAGTAAACCATGGAGAATTATACAAGAAGCGAAAAAGTTGATATGCTTCTTGCCTTTGGAGAATATACGCAAAATGCGGTACAAGCTGCAACAGTTTATGCAGAAAGGTTTATTACCCATTATTATTATTACCCAAAACTGGTTGTAAAAATGCGAAATAAGCCTAATGAAATTGCAGTAAACGATAATTTTATTGTGAACGAGGACAAAAAAATCGATGTTTTGGCATATGTAGAAGTTCATATAAATGCTTCAACTAGAGGAATTGCTGCTGAATGTCAAATATCGAAAAATTCCGTGTGGAGAATTTTACATAAAAATAAATATCGTTCTTATAAATATCAATTACACCAACATCTTAACGAGGCTGATTATGACCGAAGACTTGAATACTGCAACTGGTTTTGACAAAAATACAAAGAAGACCACATTTTCCTTATAAAACTCTTTATATAGACGAAAGTCGCTTTACAAATTTAGGTGTTTTTAACAGGAACAATAAAAAATATTGGTCTAAAGAAAATTTGCATTTAATGAAAGAAGGTAATTTTCAGGAACGTTTTAGATTTAATTGCTGGATGGGAATTCTAGGAGACAGAATTTTAGGCCCCATAATTTTTGAAGGGCATTTGACAGGGGAAAGATATTTGCAATTTCTCTCTCATGAAATTGATTTTTTTTTGGGTGAAATCCCTCTAATAAATAGAAATGGCGTATTTTATAAACAAGATGGCGCTACCCCCACAATACGCGGATGGTATCAGCCTATTTAAATACTACTTACGGAGAAAACTGGTTTGGGAATAGCGGACCAGTTAGATGGCCCCCAAGGTACAATTGATTATTTAATGACTTTGTAGGAATTAATTTGTATATTTAAATTTTAGATTACCCGACCTAACACCTCTAGATTTTTATTTATGGGGAACAATCAAAAACGAGGTTTACAATACACCGGCAGCAACAAGAAACGAGTTGGAAAATAGAGTAAGGGCAGCAATTAATAGTATACTCCAAGGCAGCTTCAAAATGTTATACCCGAAACAATTGACAGAATTGAATTATACCAAAGACAACAAGGTGCAAATTTCGAAAATTTATTAAATTAAAAAGAGTTTATTATTTATTTATTTGTTTTCAAATATAATTTAATTTGTCAGCAATGCGTTATTTTATTGAAGATTAAAATTTTGGACAAAGTGTTTAACAGGTTTATAGTAAAATAACTACAGTTTTATTTGACTATTTACCTTTAATATTTAAATTGTAGATGTGCTAACAAGTCACAAATAGCATTTGACACAAAATGAGTAATAAATAAACTAAATGAATACCCGTACTAGATAATTTGGGAATCTTACAGATTCAGCATGGCAACAAACAATTATTTTGTTTTCCTAACCGCCTTAGTTTTCTATCAACGCTGTCGGCAGCGGCTGGTTGATGGTGTTATGGAAAAATAAATAAATAACAAATAATGTGAATTTTTCAGAAATACTTTTAAATTAAACATCAATTGTGTGGATTCAAATTGTGGGTAAAAAAATACTCTTTTTAGCTATGGCACTAAGCCACCCTCGGTCCATTTGAAAAAATTGACTTAGGACCATAAATACGATTTTGCATACTTTAAACGAGTCTGTAGAGGCTACTGAAAACAAAAGGCGGTCACATCTGTTTTTCTGTGACTACTTTGTTAAAAATTTGCCGTTTTATTGCATTCATGGCGCTCTGGATTGAAAATTAAAAATGAAAAATTTTTGGAGCTTAGATGCCAAAAAGTAATAAATGGGGTGTCATTGTACTCGGAATGACATTTCCTATTAAAATAAGCAAAAATATACAGGGTATCATATTTAAAATAACAAAGTTAAGGTCATTTCCGGTTAAACAGGAAATCACAGAAAACAGCTGAATACGTCAAACAGTGCATATTTATGTAGTATACCTATGTACCAAATTTTATTTTTGTATCTTAGAAAATAAAAAAGTTATAGGGGTGAGCCACCTGTTAGGGACACCCGGTATATATTTTTTGAAACACCCTGTATAATTTTTTATTATATTATGTTTAACTACTCTCCAAAATATATCTTTTGTTATTATTTTTTTTTAATATTGTAAATAGGAAAATTTTTAGAGCAATTTAAATTTTTAGCTATATTTTTAAAAATTCACTATAATTTTTCTATATACCCCTTATATTTTCATATTATATTTTTTTTATTCTACATCAAAACATATATCTTCAGCAAAGTTTCATGTCTTTAAATTTATAAATAAAATTGTAATAAATTTTTTAAGTTTTTAGATAAAAAAATTAATTATAATTTTTTGATGTATCTCGTATATTTGAAATATATACTAAAATAAACTATATATCCATATGTATTTATAACCAAATTTTCATTTCTTTATATATGTAAATAAAGGTACTATAATGACTTAAACCATTCTAAAAAAAATGTATTGTAAAACTTTTTTGAGACACCCGGTATAATATTTAATAATATTTCCAATATTGTCCTAAGCACATATATAAATCACCAAATTTTTACTTATCTTCTATTAATAGTTAAATTAGGATTTATTGTTTAGGGGAAGGTTGCCCAAAACAGAATAGTCGGATAAAACAGGATACCGGCCTTTATTTCAAAACAAGCAGCGCCATCTGACGAACGGCGGTGTTCAACCATTAGAAACAACTTTGGATAAACTTAGTAAGTGGAGATTCTCATTAATTTTGTTTCTGTGATGAGTGACAAATGACAGTTCGAAAAAATAAGGTTAGGCTATTGTGATTTGTCAGTGATTCGTTGAGAATTTTTTGGCTTAAAGAAGGACATTAAATAACGGTGAGTGGTTTTTATGATTCTGTACATATTTAGCTATATTTTGAGATATAAGTTAATATCACAAAATTGTTTTTTGTCGTGAAATTTTAGAAAAATCTTTGAACATGTGCAGTCGGGTAAAATAGGATACCTAGAGGTTGGGTAAAACGGGATACTATCCCGTTTTGTCCAACGGTATATGTATGGGGCAATTTTATTAATTTAAAAAGTTTTTCGTTTTGTTTTAGGCTCACTATGGGAAAATATAAACGAACAACTAATCGGCAGTCTTGGAACGCGGGATGTATGCAACAAGCCATAGAAGAGGTTCTCGAAGGAAGAATGGGTTATTTTAAGGCTTCGAAACAATTTGGGGTACCGCGAACAACAATTGAAGCAAGAGTAAAAAAAATAAAAAAGGGAGTCTTGCGCGAGAGAATTCAGCAAAAAAAGGATTAGGGCATCACAAACCAGTTTTTTCTGAAGAGCAAGAAGAAGAGTTGGTGCAACATATTTTTTATATGGAATCACGACTTTTTGGTTTTACTTTGAGTGATCTCCGAAGTTTAGCTTTTCAGTTAGCTGAACGCAATGGCCTAGCTCATCAATTCAATAAAGAGAAAAAAATGGCCGGTAAAACTTGGTTATACAAATTTCTAGAGAGACATCCAAACGTTAAACTTCGCACCCCTGAGCCAACATCGCTTGCTAGAGCCATGGGCTTTAATAGACCTGCAGTCCAAAATTTTTTTTCGTTGCTTTCTGACGTACTTGAAAAATATAAAATACCACCCGAAAGGATTTACAACGTCGATGAGACGGGTATAATGACAGTACCCAAGAAAAGATCAAAATGCTTATCACTACGTGGGAAAAAACAAGTTGGGTGTATTTCTTCAGCTGAGCGCGGCGTTCTTGTTACTGTGGAAATTTGCATGAGTGCAACTGGTGTTTTTATGCCTCCTACGTTTATTTTTCCGAGATCCAGAGCAAAACCAGAGCTCTTAGATGATGCCCCCCCTGGAAGTAAAGCTTTCTATCATTCTTCTGGATGGATGCAAAAGGAGATTTTTTCTAAATGGTTTATTCAATTTATTGACTTTTCTAATGCCTCCATAGAACATCCTGTCCTCTTATTGTTGGACGGACATACTACCCATACAAAAAATATAGAGATTATACAGAGAGGTAGAGATTGCGGTGTTGTAATGCTATGCTTTCCGCCGCACACCACACATCGCTTGCAACCACTAGACGTAAGTTTTATGTCACCACTAAGCACATATTACACGTCAGAGGTGCAAAAATGGATGCAGCAACATCCAGGTCGACCAGTTACAATATCCCAAATTGGCAAACTTTTCGGAAGCGCATATATGAGAGCAGCAAGCATTCAAACAGCTGTAAATGGGTTTAGAAAAACAGGTAACCTCTTAACCCTGAAATCTTTGAAGTTTGGATGTTTGAGCCAGCGAAAACTACAGATAGGCCGGTGAACCATCTTACAGTTGTTCCGGTCGAGGAAAATAATACTCGCCCTCCACCACGTACACCATCACCACAAAATCAAACTGAAGGTGAAAAAGAAGCAACAGATTATGCAGAAAATATTGGCAATTCTCCAAGAACACCATCTTCAGATCTTGTAACACCACGAAAAGCGCGTCAGCCGCTTGCAGATGAGGAAACTTTACACAATACCCCTCCTTCTGTTTCCTGCCGCAAATTCTATGGAAATGTGACCCCTCGAAATTTCAAGTAACACCTGAGCAAATAGTTCCACTTCCTCACGCAGAAAGAAAAATTAACGCTAAAGATAAAAGAAGGAAAAACGGCTGTGCTAACTTCAACACCTTACAAGAAGAACTCGAAAATTCTATAGAGAAATTGCCCATTAAGAAGCCCAAACTAAACTTGGAAGAAAATCAGAAAGTAGGGAATAAGAAAGGAAAAAACAAAAATAATAAATGTGTCACTAACCAAAGAAAAGAAAAAAGGGAAGAAAGAAAGGAGACAGTAGTTCAGAAGAAGAAGAAGAGGAGAACAAGAACGTAAGTTCCATTTATTGTACAGAGCTATACTCTAAATCGAAGACTGAAGACGGTTGGGTTATGTGTCAGGACTGCCGACATTGGGCTCACGAAGCTTGCGCCGGAGTGGAGAACGATGATGAGCCGTACTCGTGCGATTTTTGTAGGGATTAAAATGTTCATTTAACTTTATTATTAATACAAAACACGCATAATTTGTTCTGTTTTGAAGTTCCATAAATATACCTAGTTTAAGCACTATATTTTTAATCATATTCATACACTATCCTATTTTACCCACCAAGTGGGCAAAACAGGATACTTTACTTTTTTTTTAAATATTAATTTTTTATGTTATCAGTAGTTATTGAGGAAAAACCTTAGTTAGACATAGAAGGAGTCAAGGGAAATTTATATATATATTTATATATATATATATATATATATATATATATATATATATATATATATATATATATATATATATATTATATATATATATATATATATATATATATATATATATATATATTATATATATATATATATTATATATATATATATATATATATATATATATATATATATATATATATATATATATATATATATATATATATATATATATATATATATATATATATATATATATATATATATATATATTTTTACTAGGTATATATATTTTTGAAACACCCTGTATAATTTTTTATTATATTATGTTTAACTACTCTCCGAGATATATCTTTTGTTATTATATTTTTTTTAATATTGTAAATAGGAAAATTTTTAGAGCAATTTAAATTTTAAACTATATTTTTAAAAATGCACTATAATTTTTCTATATACCCCGTATAATTTTATTATATATTTTTTTATTCTACATCAAAACGTATATCTTTCAGCAAAGTTTCATGTCTTTAAATTTATAAATAAAAACACAACACAAGTTTAGATTAGCGGCGCAAGAATCTTTGGCATGTTATAATAGGCGTAGGGAAGCAATTTTGGCCGCTGGGGGTGCCGGCGCGGGGTGTATGGGTCAATTTAATAATGGGAATTTTGATGGGGGGGATATTGCTAACCAACAAAATGATGGCGGCGATCTGCCACGCATAGGTCGTCCCGTCATTTTGCCCGTTTCGTTTGAGGGAGGTGAAAGAAATCTCGAAAGGAAATATGTCGAAGCAATGGCAGTCATTGCCCGCTTCGGCAAACCAGATCTCTTAATAACTTTTACATGTAATCCTTCATGGCCCGAAATAACCGATAATTTGCAACCCCACCAACGGTACGAGCATCGTCCCGATTTGGTTTGTCGTGTGTTTAGTGCAAAATTAAAGGAATTGATGAACGACATTGTCCAGAAGCAGATATACGGGGTGGTGCTCAATTATCACTATGTAATTGGGTTCCAAAAGCGTGGGTTGCCACATGCGCATATCATCGTGACTTTTAGACAGGACGATAAAATTCACGATGATAACGATCCATGACGGAATTATTTCGGCATATATTCCTAATGAACGAGTTTAGCCAGGTATGTATGCACAAGTGGCCCGACATCAGGTGCACAATCAGTGTGCAATCCAAGGCAACGATGCCACGTGTATCGTTGACCGCAAATGTCGTTTTCATTTTCCTATTGATTTAGCCGAACGTACTTTGGTCAATTGGAGGATGAATCAGCGGCCCATCTATAAACGCCCTAGGGATGGTCGCGTTATCCCAATGGTGAATCAGGCTGCGGTTATCAATAATCGACGTATCGTAGCATACATTGCCTATGCCTTGTGTAAATATAATTGCCACGTCAACTTTGAGGTGGTAGGGTTAATAAAGACAATGAAATATCTTCATTAATATTTACACAAGGGCGACGACTCCATCAGAGTCGACGTTAACGCAGACAATAATGAACTGGACGAGATTCAACGTTACCTCAATTGTCGCTATGTTACATCAATTGAAGCTACATGGCGACTCTTTTAATTCAAGATGCACGATCGCTCTCATAGCGTCATGCTTTTGCCAGTGCATTTGCCTGGCTTTAGGGAGGTGATTTTTAACGAGCAACTTGGAATCGAAGAGTTGGATGATGCTTTAAATAAACCATCAAAACTTGAATCCTTTTTCGCACTAAATGCCAATAGTGATGCGGCTCACGACCTATTTTAAGCGTCAAATACCAGAGTACTAAACCTGGAGATCCAGGGACGCCACTTGGGATCCCTGGACTGTTAGCAAAATGATCGGGACCGTTTACGATGTCAGTCCGAACGATCCTCAAATAGAAAAATTCTATTTGAGAATTCTTTTAGCGCACGTCCGAGGACCGACATGTTTCGAACAATTGCGAACAGTGGACAGCGAACTATGCGCAGATCTTAAAACGGCCTGCGAACGGAGAAATTTGCTAAGAAACGGAACCGAATTCGATCGCTCTATGGCAGAGGCATCTTTAAGAAAATTACCGTGCCGCCTCAGACGCCTATTTGCGACCATATGTGCGATCGTAACTGGGATGATTTGGCGCAAATTCCTCCTCTGTGGCGCAAGTACAAACGCGATTTAATCGACGATTATTTAAGAAGGGGTTTTAGTTAAAGGGAGTCGATAAATCGTTGTTTTTTCTATGTCGAATCGATATTGGCAAGATCGACCGGGGTTAAGTTAGCAGACCCGGGTGTCCATTCGAAAACAACGATGGCAATGCGGTGAACGGCATCGATGTGGTCGAAATTGAAAATGCTGTTGTCGCGGATGGTCAGGAGGATATTAAGGAAGAGGAACCTGGTCGCCATGTGCCGAACTATGAATTCGACAGGATGGATAAAGATCAAAAAATTGCCTTTTTTATCATTATTCGTGCTGTGGCTTTCCTTCAGCAATCGGGACCTCTCGATTTTGAATTATCCAATGTGCTCCTGGATGAGGTACCGGCAAGCGTTCTGGGGGACCATGGCAGATTACGTAGCAATATCTTTTATGTAGACGGGCCGGGTGGTACAGGGAAAACGTATCTGTACAATACTTTAATCCAATACGTCACGAAAGTCATGAAAATGACAACTATAGCTGTTGCGTGGACCGGAATTGCTGCCAATCTATTGATTGGTGGTAAAACGGTCCATCGAACGTTTAAGTTGCCATTATTATTGACGGACAGGACTGTAGCGGGATGGCCCCTAGAACACGAGGCAACTTTGAAAATTAAACGCACGGCTTTGATTGTATGGGACGAGGCGCCGGTGTCATCGCGCCTGGCAGTGGAGGCAATTGATCGCTATTTCCGCGAGGTAATGGACAACCCATATGTACCTTTCGGTGGAAAATGTGTGGTCTTTGGCGGTGATTTTCGTCAGATCCTCCCCGTGATCAAAAACGATCGCATCTTTGGTCTAATATAACGCATTTAAGCCTCAAGGTAAATATGCGGGCAAAAGTCGCCGTGCCATCTAATGTGCAAAATGCTTATAGGGTATCGAATGAGACTAGGGCTTTCGGTTGCTCATTTACAGATTGGTTACTTAAATTAGGTGAGGGGACGTTGCCTTACGCTGATTTAACTGACGTGAGGCATGCCCCGAGGAATGTTATTCAAGTGCCCAATATGTTAATGGTAGCGAATTTGGAAGCTCTCATACCGTTTGTGTATGAGGACTTTCAAGTTGAAGCGCTAGCAGAGGGAAATAGAGCAATTTTGTGTCCCACGAATGCGGCGGTCAATCATGTCAACGAATTAATCTTGGAAGTTGCACGGTCCGGTTACATCGTATTTCAGCATTGATACAGTTCAAGAGGGTGAAATCGACGAATTTCACATAACTCGCAAAACTGATGAACTGTAGAAATACCATCTCTGCCCCTCCGATTTTCGGCTCAAAGTGGGGACGGTGGTGATGTTAATTCGAAACATTGATGTCACGGCGGGCGAGTGCAACGGAACAAGATTAAAGGTTGTATCCTTAGCCGAACAATTTTTGGAATGCGAAATACTCACGGGAACATCTAAAAGACGGATAACATTTCTAGAAACCAGGTTCGAGATGATAGCGACGTAATCATCAAACCTGAAGTCGAAGAGGCGCCTATAATGCCACGTTTATCTGAGGGACCGTTAAATATCTCGGATCACACGCTTCACGTTGACGATAGGAGGCAATCAGTTGATGAAGCACAAGTTAATGATGTACCTTTGCCATCACCACCCAAAAAACGCCGTACACATATCGCCATCATGACACCACCCACACAAAGTCCCAACCACTATACACCAAGTGATGATGAAGATGCAGCATTGGCGGCTGAATACATTCCACGCTTCACTGATTTCGAATTGAGACGACGTGTAGCAAAAGGTACGCAGGCGGGAACTTCGAAAGCGTTCAATAGTAAATAAAACGAAGCAGCATATTTAGATGATTTAGACAATTAAACACAGCCCCCTCCACCTCCTTGGGAACAACTCTACACTAAACCTCCAAACTAATGATTCTAAATGACGGGTGTCTTTCAATTACGACATAAGAACGCATTGTGCGAAGCAATGCTCAACATCAGGTGTTTCAACTAAAACAATGTTTCGCATAATCGGGCTTTGGATAACTTTTTTCTCTTTAAGAGAGAAAAAAAATTATTTAAAGCTCGGTTAAACGAAATATTGTAATAGTTGAAGCACATAATGTTGAGCATTATGCCGCATAATGCATTCCTGTGTGGTAATTGAAAAACACCCGCATTGTAATTTCGTTAATTTTATTATTGAAAAAGTATTATAGTTGTTTTACGTAAAATATTTCAAAATATAAAATGACCTTTATTTCTCATAGGATTTCGATATGAATTTATATATTTTTTACTTTTAACTTTTTACATTTTAATTTTATTATACAATATATACAAATATACATACATAAGAAATTTATGAATTTATGAATATTAATATTAATATTAATTTTTGGTAAAAATCAGAAAATATATTATATCTCCTTAAAGATTAACTTAATAAAAAAAATGTATATAACCTTTTATATAGACAATTAAATAAGCTTTAATTTATATTATGTAAAATTTTCGATAAAATACCATACTTTTAGAGTTTTAATGATTAAATCAAATTTTAAAGATAATTTTGAAGTTTAGGTTAAGTTTTTTCTTCTACTATTTGTCCAATCCAAAAACTCTTTTACCTTTTTTGTAGAACGTTTAATAGCCTTTAATTTTAGTTTTATAATATTTTTTCATAATTGTTATAGTTTTTGAGATAATATATATAAAAGAAATCTTTACATACAAATAATTTCTATAGTAACGTATATGAGTAAACATTTTTAGGTGAATATCTCAAACCCTATAAAAGCTACAAAAAATTTTATGAAACAAATATTATTCATTTTTAGAAGACCTTTTATTTAAGTTATAAAACTTTTTTGTCTAAAAGTTATACTTATGGAGTTAAAATTATAAAACCGCACTTTTAATATAACTTGAAAGTTGAGGTTAAGTTTTTTATTTAACTATTTATCAAATCTAAAAAGTTTAAAAACCTTTTTTATGGGAAATTTAATGATCTTTCATTTTGGTTATATCAGATTTTTCATTAGCTGATATAGTTTTTGAGATATTACTTATTTAATTAAGTGTCTACATACAAATAATCCCTATGATGACGTCATATGGGTATTATTGTTTTTATTAATTTTTGGATTATTTTCGAAAATTTTGGGTGATTTATAATTGAGTCCTCCATTTCCAAAACCCTCTAAGTGCATTTTTTAAAATAAATCAGTTTTTGGCTGATTATCCATAAGACTTATAAAAGGAAGGTTACTACAATCTTACATTTTTCCTAAAGCCACTAAAATCTATAAAAATCCACTTTTAAATTCGTGTTTGCTTCCAAAAGCCACTATAGAAATTTTGATACTGTTCCTAAGCCCGCTATGTTTTTCAAAAAGTTCTGCACAAATTCCACTAAGTGCGATTTAAAGAATTGAATTTTCTAACATTGCGTTCCAAAATTCTATTTACAAAATTGCCGCTTTTAGTGTCATTTTTCATTATTAAGCCAACAATGCGAATTTAAAGATATAATATAACGTGCTTTAGTTAAAAGTATTTTTGTGGAGTTACTTGTTTATCAAGGAAAAGTGTAAAAATGGCAGAAGAATTGAGAATATTGATATGGAGTTACAGGCTGGCTATGACCATCACTACCAGGAAAGGGGCGCAAAAAGTTAGTGATCCTAAAAACTGGACAAAAACTAAGAAAAACTTGAAAGGTAAGCATAACATAACCCTACTTTAAAATAGTTTTAGGGCTTTAGGCTGTGGCTCTTGAGATGATACCGTGGATAATATTTTTCCTTCAGGCAAAAACAAACTTTACGCATCTGCTTTAGATTTCTGTTTATTTGACTTGTGTTAAAAACAATATAACAGTGATGTGTCAATGCAGGACATGCGAAGAATGTATGAACGTTTTTATTCTAACACCAGTAAAGCGACACAAAATCAATTCATATTAAAGTATGTTGGGGTATGTACCCCAAAACGACAAAAGAAGAGGCTCAACAGTCAGAGCGTGACCACCACCTATTTTATTCCAGTAAGGAAAGAAGGTATTGTTTCTCAAAAAAGGGGTGTGTAGATATTTTTTTATGAATACTTTGATTATTAAAAAGGACAGACTGCAATTACTATGCAAACGATTTCTGGAAACGGGTGATTTTGTGGCTGATAAACGTGGAGGTGATACAAGGAGTGGGTTTTACAAGGACAAAAAAGAATCAGTAGAAAAATTTATAGAATCCATAAAAGCCGTCCAAAGTCACTACTGCCGTAACAAAAATACTACACGTCAGTATTTAAGCAGTGACCTAAGTTTGAAAAAATTACATCAAATGTACAACGAAAAAAATGATAATTTAAAAGTAAAATACGAGTACTTCCGTAAAATTTTTGTTTTGGAGTTAATATTAGTTTTGGAAGCCCGGCAACAGACGTTTGCTCTACTTGCTTGTGTTTTTAAAAAAAAAAATTAAGAAATTAAAAGAACCACCAAAAAAACAAGCCGGTTTTCGTTAATAGTACACAAAAAAAAACGCTACTTTTTTTAATATTGAAAAAAATGATAAACCGGGAACTAAGATACTAAGTTTTGATTGTCAGAAAAATTTAATTCTTCCCAAACCCGGACCAAAGTGCATATTTCCGTCAGATGTACTTATACAATTTTACAATTTGTGAAGGCCACTCTAAATCAAAACAAAATGTAACCAATACGTTTGCTTATGTTTGGTTTTGAACACGAATTTGCCAAATCATCAAATGAGATAGCATCTGCCCTATTTCATCGCAAATGAAACAATTTAACTAATATTCACAAAATTGTTCTGTTCGCCGACGGATGTGGTGGACAGAATAAAAATTCAAACTTCTGGCAATGTTATGTTTCTGGTTAATTAAAAGGCACCAAAAGAAATTAGGAATTACAAATTACTTTTCCGGTGGTCGGCCATTCATTTATTTCCAGATCGTACGTTTGGCTTAATTGAAAGGGCATTAAGAAAAAACCACATTCTTACTCCAAAAGGAATACTGACGTTTTAAATTTGGGGGAATATTCCGTAGTCATTAAACTTGGTTTTTGTCCGGAATTGATTTTAAAAAGAATGCACAAATATTGTGAAAAAACCTGGACTTTGGCACTTCAAATTTAATGCGTAAAAGGTTCATCATCACCCGTTCAAATAAAAATAATGTTTTGATTCGAGGTGAACCTTTTTGTCGCGAATGTTGGGGAAGCAAAAATGGTATGTAAAAAGGTAAACGTTTTATAACTATGAAGCCACAGACACTTGCAAGGGGACCCTCCACTAAAGGAAACAAAAATCAAGGATTTTTCAGTTTTTGTTGGAAACATTTTTTGGGGGATTGGGAGAAGATGCTCAACAAATTGTATAAGGAAGGTGGAAGTGCAAGGTCCAAAAAAATAAAGATGACTCGTCATCCGACGAGTGCAAATGAAATACCAGAAGATGTTTCCCGTATTACCTTAGTTAAGTTTAGTTTGCCTTTATTGTTTCATAAAAAAATACTACAGAATTAAAAATACTTTTTCCAAAACCCTCCTAGTGTTCTTTTTGTTCCAAAAACCCCTTATAACGATTAATTTTTAGTCATTAACTTTTTCCAAAACTTTTTTTTTTCTATTTCCGGTTCCAAAAAATTCAAATTTTATCTAAAAAAACAATAAAAACTCGAAATATTCAATTACACTATCAGCGACGGTAGAGCTTTTCGGCAGTTTTCTCAAAATCAGTTATGATGCAATTAGGCGGTTTTGGAAATGGACGACTCAATTAAAACAAATAAAATTATTCATTTAAAATAAAAAAACTTGAAAAAATTACGTAAATAATAATTTTTTGTATTTTTTTATTTGGACTGATATATTTGCTCTAAAACACATTTTTATTTATATCTCGTTTAATATTTATCCTATAGAAATTATGTATATAACCTTTTATATAGACAATATTAAGAGCTTTATTTTTTAAATAAAATTTTCCCTATCCCGTTATAGTTTTTGAGATATAACTGATTACC
>JAHBCN010015935.1:0-20185 GCA_019359885.1 Listronotus oregonensis
GGGCTTTTAAAAAAGTTTAAAAAAGTAGTCAAAAAAAAAAAGACCCAGAACCCGTAAAAAAAACCCTGTCATAGGATTCCCAATGGGGTTTAAAAATTTGTTACTTTAGAAACAAATAAAATGATGCTAAACTGCTAAAAACGACTAATCTTGAACTAAAAAATAACAGATTTACTTTTTACTTTTAGTCTAGCAAATAAGTTTATCCTGTGTTTCAAAGTTGAAAAATTAACAAATTACAAGCGTTTTGTGACTAATAAAACATTTGATATGGAAATAAAGAGAACAGATATGACGGAAATATTACGCAAATGAAATTGTTGTCCAAACACATCAAAATACGCTATAGTCTAGTCGAGAAGTGCGGTTCCTGCGAAAAATAGTTAGAAGGCTTTGAAAAATATGAGCGATAACTCATTCAACGCGAAATGCAAATCTGAAAAAGGCTTTTTGAGAATTTTTTCTGCCAACAAAACTTGTAATTGTTATTAATAAAAAACGAAAAAAGAAAAAAATACACTTCGATTTTTGATGATTTCTAAAAAACCATAAGAGATAGTGGAAATTGCAAAACATAACCCTGAAGAAATCGACATTTTCGATAAAAAAGCCCAAACTTACGGAGCTCTATCTCCATTATTTATAATTTTAATTTATCGCTAAAAATGGGCCTCCGCTCAACATTTTTGGTTGGATGCTTGGCGTCAAAACCGAGTACGTCACACTTATTAATTATTTTAGGATATTAAATTATAATTAAAAAATTTTACAAAAATATGGTGCATTCAAACGCTCCAAATAATTTATTCCCGTTAAAAAATTAACTTAAAAATATTTTTTAAAAAAGTTACATAATTTTTAATTAACAATATTGTTTCTAACTTTCATCTTCATTGTTTCAATAATTGTCTTATAAATAAATGTTTCGCGTCGTGGAGCCCTTCTTATACATAACTAACAAAATCACACTATAAAAGTTTTAAATTTTTTAATGCTTTGTTTATAATAATTTTATAACTTTGACAATATTACTCTGATTTTTCATTTTTTGTCAACGTCCAACGTGGGGCAGCCCCACGTTGGGCATTGCAGCACTTTTTTTTAAAGCAGTGTTTATATAAAACTGGTGTGACTATGATGAGTCACACCAATGCTGAAAAAGGAAAAGTAAGAAAATTAATACGAAATTGATCCTGTGCACAGGTTAGCTTCACGCCAAAGCAAGCTGTAGGTGTGCGTGCAAACCTACCCGCAGCTCAGGGTGAGGAATAGTGAGTTCGTTATGGCGCCACCAGTTTTTTTACGGACTACAAACTGGAAGTCCCCTAGATGTTATAGGAGCATGGGCGATCACACACCAGTGCACGACAAAACAAAAAAAGAGTTAGCATATAAGCATTAAAAAAAACTGACTTGGTCAATACTCATTAAAGAGAAGAAAAAAAATAAATAATAATAATATAATAATACAAATTATTCTGGTATCAGGTGAGCTAAATAAAACTCAAAAAAATTAAAAACAAATTACATTTATTTAAAAATAATTTCTTGAGGATTCAAATTTCATAAATTAAAAAAAAGGGGTTTAAGTTTTCGAGTTACATAAAAAAAAGGATTAGTAATTTTTAAATGAATTAATAAAAGGTTGCCTGTTTCCTGACGGCAGGTAAGGGTGGTCTGCAGAGTCTTATAAACAATGTATAAAATTTTTTAAAACTTTTATGGCATTATCTTGTTAAGTATGTACATAAGAAGGGCTTCACGAAACCAAAATATTGTACGACAATTATTTAAGCATTTTTTTAATGTACAATGACGAAAGTTCTAAACAATTTAGTTAATTGCTCTTTTGGGACCTACCAGAGAAGTAATTATACTGTCCGACGCCTCTGAGCAAGAGTCGTGGAAATACCTAAAGAACAGCAACACAGATCCCCTACAGCTTGACGGTGGGTAAGAAGAGGAAGCCTTTCTGTGGGCGTGGGATCATTAATAAGACGAACGGTCCTTCTTTGAATGGAGTCCAGAATGCTAAGTGTTGTAGGAGACGCCATTCCCCAGACATGAGCACAATATTCTAAAGAGGGTCTGATTTGGTATACATACGGATTATACAAACTGGGAGAAGAGAAATACTTTCTGGCTCGAAAGAGAAATCCAAGCTTTTTTTTTAAGCTGCCTAGGCTATAAATGTAATGTGCTTGTGCCAGTTGAGGTTATTCTCAAAAGTAGGTAGGTAGGTTTAAAGTGAGTGGGTATAACACCCTTCCACCGCGACCGATCGGTCTATTGTGGCTCAAAAGTAACGCCGACAAGATTAAACGACTCTTTGTTCTGCAGAACTTGGCCGCTTATATGTAAGGGATGAGCATTCGCAGACATTTTTCGCGACAGCGAACATGACTGTGGCATTAAACTAACAATCCAAGATAAGTTTAAGGTCTTGTGAAAGAGATATCTGCATTGACCTGCGCTTATTTTCCAAATCAGAATTACATGGTGGCTTAAGAAATTGAATACTAGAGTGGAGGGTACTGTCGTCAGCAAAACTATGAATGGGATTGATTGTGGAAGAGAAAAGATCGTTAATGTGTAGAAGAAACAGCGTGGGTACCAGCACTAAGCCCTGGGGCACCCCAGCATTAATTTGGTAGAAGCTGGAAGAATGACCATCTACAGTAACTGATATACGTCGATTAGAAAGGAAACTGGAGAGCCAAGAGCAAAGCTTGGGTCGAAGATCGTAAGAAGGAAGTTTTTTAAAAAGCCCATCATGCCAGACCTGATCGAAAGCTTTGGAAATGTCAAGAGCAACGATCTGGGACTCACCAAGAAACTCAAGGGACTTGTTTTAGTTGTGTGAGACGAAGAAAGATGAGCTGTGGATGTTTTGTGTTTAATTAAAATTATAAGTAATGGAGAGAACTTTCTCTTTTATGCAATTTTCGCTATCTCTTTTGGTTTATGAGTTATCATCAAAAACCAAAATGGCTTTTTTTTGTTTTTTAAAAATTAGAATTGAAAGTTCTTTTTAGCAGAAAAAAATCTTAAAACGCCTCTCTTAGATTTGCATTCCGCTTCAAATAAGCTTTCGCTCATATTTTTCGAAGCCTTTTAAATATTTGCACAGGAAACTTTTCGACTAGACTACTAGTACTATATACAAAACCCATCTAACGCAAAATGTAACTGTTATTTATATATTACATTACAATAAAATAATAAATTAAGGAAACAAAACATATGAATTTAATTTTTATAGCAGATATTGCTTCTTATAATGGGAAAGCTTCTCGCGGCACAAGCTGATGCATTCAGATGCTTCAATATTCAGTACGTGATTTTCCAGCGCAGAAGAGAATGTCGACTCGTTCAGGGGCAAATTTTTGAGACATAAGACATAATTTTCCGTGATTTGACGACATACATTTTCCTGAGGTGCGTCGTTCCATAGGAAACAATGCCAATACGTGCCCTGCGGCATCCAACTAGTCGGCGCCTACTCTGACGTCAAACAGACACACTTTCAAATGTTCATCCCGTATAAAAATTCCTCGATTCTTCCATGACACCAGCAATATATTTCTACCTGAAAAGCTAACACAGGGGCTGTAAAACCGCACTTATCAGTCTTTTACCGCGCCCATTACGCGGCGTTTAATATTTAACCGCCCGGCGCTGCGCTGACACGAGGCGTCTTTTTAATACCTAACTTTCATTAACGCCGTCTTATAAATCTCTATTGTAACGGAAGCGCGTCTAAATATAAGATAATATCCGAAGAATTATGTAAGTGTTAAGTTTTTACAAGCGCAGGAGAACGCTTTTTTAATTTACTTTTTATAACCTAGATCCATTTAGGAAATAATGAGTTTTGGAACTTTTCTTTTAAATGAAAATCGATGGATACGTCGCAAAGTTCTTTGTGTAATGTAATCGTTATTTTTCGAGTTGTTCGATGAATGTACGATAAAATATTTGACATGTACTAAGGTTAAGGTGTGGTTCCTTCCACGCGACTAACGCATGCGGCGCCGTTTAATCAGGTGGTTTCTTAGGATCGCGGCTCAAACTCGCAAAGCAAAATTATTAGTGTAAAGGGAATAATCTTTGGTAAGAGTCGTGATGGATGATCTAGCAATATATTTATTATTAGAAGAAAAAGAGGATGACGAAATACTATTAAAATTAGCCAACCTGAAACATAGCAATGCCCCTATGAATCCAATATTTCAGCAAGACGCGATGAGGGTTGTTATACTACATCAATAAATCGACATCTGAAACAGGATGAAGTAAAATTTAGAAAATATTTTAGACTGAATAAAGCAGAGTTTAGTTTTATTCTTGACTTAATAAAAGACGATATAAAGTCCGAGCCAGACAACAGAGTTGAATATCCAATAACCCCAGAGGAAAAATTAGCCATTGTATTAAGGTAAATCTGTACAGGGTGTACCAAATTCGAGTCTTATCATTAGGATCTCGGAGACTTGAAGAGATAAGAGGTCGGTTAAATTAAGGCAAAGTTGCGCAATATGATGCTAATCAAAACGCCACCTTAGAACTTTAAAATTTTCGAATACTCCCTTTTGGAAAAACCGATTATTCGCGATTTCGTTTATATTTTTTTATGACTTTATTTGAATGGATGTAACAAAATAACTTTTACATTTCCATTGCTACTTTTTCTGTTCTACAAGATAGTGTTATTAGATTTATACACCGACGTTTCGTCTTTGAGCTGCCATCATTAACTGTTTTTTTTTAAATACGGCCCTGGATTTTTTATTATGTATTTTAGGAGCTATTCAGTTCCCAAAACCATTAATGTATTGCACTTACTCGAAAAATTTATATTAATGGCAATTTTCATAAGAAACCATATGGTAGAGAGAGTCAGACAATATATTTTTGGCAGGATCTTGGGAAAACATTAAACTGATTTTTTTAAATAAGTGCGAAACATCATTGGATTTGGGATCTTAAAAGCTCTTAAAATACGTAATAAAAAATCCAGGATCTCATTTAAAAAATAAAGTTTCAATTTTTAACAATTAAAAAAAACACCGGACACTCCACACAGAACAACACAAACAAAATATCAGTCGCAGATACGACTGCGGCTACACTGCTTCTTCAGCAGTCCAGTCGCATCAATCGCAGTCGTTGACAGCGGACGCATACGACGACCGCTTGGAAGAAACCAGGCACATTTAAAAACATGAGTAGGAGTGCTTTGCGGCTAACGTAGTGCGTTAGTCGCATGCGGCGGCCGCGTGGAAGGAAACATACCTATAACTAAACTTTAATAGAGTGTAACCAATAAAGACAGCGTCGTATCTTTTTTTTATTAAAGCTTTATTCGAAAGGGTCTTGCTGCATAAACTCGGAGTACTCGGCCTTTTCACTTTTTGAAATCTCACCCATGTTAGGCTTGTTAAAAATAAAAAGACGTGATATACATGGGTGCTTCAGAAAGTGTTTTATTGATTTATAAAGATTTTCTTACATCTCAGCCGCATTAAAGGATTTTTAGTGTTGCTTGCGCTAAATTAAAAGTCTTCTAAGCGCGAATAACGCAACATTTTTTTTAGAAATTTTTGGCGGGAGATTCAATTTTGTTTTTTGGCAAAACATGGCATAGTTGTATGCCACAAGGCCCAAAACCTTTTATCGTCTCTATTTACACCCTTAAGTCCCGAGGAAAAAAAAGTCAAACCAGGTGTACTCTATTTCATTTTTATTGCCAAAAAAATACATTGGTAAAACAACACAATATCTTGATAGCAGACTTAATGGGCACAAATATACGAAAAACGCTTCTACAGCTCTACACAAACATGAAGAAAATTTAAAACATGAATTTGATTTTAAAGCACTGCAATTCTAACCCAAAAATAATCAGCAGAAACTTTAATTAAGGAAATGATTCATATAAAAAAGAGCCACAAGCTCTTAATGACAAAAAGGATATTAGCAACTTTAGCCACATTTATCATAATCTAATTTTTTAACCATCCTTAACCCCTAATTTTTAAACCAACCTGTATATACATTTTGTAAATTGCTTTTATAAATTAAATCTAAATATAAAAAACAACAACAAATAAATCAATATTAGTTTTTTTATAAATCCAAAATACCTAACAATAAAAATAAATTATAAACATTTTTTAACATATTTTAAGTTATTTGCATCAATAAAATTCAAATAGTCTGATTACCAATATGTTTCTTCGAGGTGCGTATTTTAAAGATTATTAAAACAATGTTATTAAATATAATATATTGAATCATCGTAGTGCCATTGTAAATTCATATGTGTTTTGTTGTTTGTGTTTTTTTTATGTATATGTAAAATCTATGGTTAACTTTTTTTTTTCAGGTTGATAACCAAAATTTTTTTTGAAAAAGCCCGATATAATGGACGAAACGTCAAAATAATGTGTTTCGTTAAATAATAAATAACAAACATTATGTATAAAACGCAGACTTCTGAATGGATTTGTGTAAAACTTTTATTGCAGCCATAAATTATGGGTCCACGAGGACATTTTTGGAAAAAACACTACCACAGAAAAGTACCAGACGAATCAACTTTGCAGAAAACTATGTTGATGAGGTCTATTTAAAAACTATGGACAAAATACGACACAATCTAAAAGGAAAAAAGTTATGGTTTAGTGTCGATGAAACCACTGATATCAAAGCAAGATATGTTGCTAATATTATAGTTGCACCTTTAAGTTATCACGAACCTAAAAACTCATATTTAATTAACAGTAAATTTCTTTCTAAAACCAGTAGTTAGACAATAACAAAATCTGTAGTAGAAAGTATTACTTTACTACTGTCAGTCACTAGTATTCAGAAAAGTGGCGTTTTGTTTCTTTCGGATAGTGCTGCATATATGCTGAATGCAGGGCGACAGTTAAAAGAACATTTTCCCAAATTGCTTCATTTGACATGTTTAGCTCATGCCCTACATAGAATATGCGAAATGGTACGTAACTTTTATCCACTTATTGATACTTTAGTTATCGAGGTAAAAAAGTTTTTTTAAGTCACCTGCGCGTATTACGAAATTTAAAGATATGTGTCCTTATGTCGCATTACCGCCACAACCTGCTATTACAAGGTGGGGAATATGGCTGTCAGCAGTTACATATAACCATATAAATTATAATGTGGTAAAAAATGATATCGATAGGTTACAGGATGATGCTTTAAGTGTGAAAAAAAGTAAAGAAGTTATAAATGCACCAAATGTTAAATCTGATTTAAAATTTATTTTTGAAAATTTTGGATATTTTCCGGATGTGACTAAACAGTTATAAAAACAAAATGCCCCCCTAGTGCCTTCATTTCATGATTTTTCATGTATATCAAATCACTATAGACAAGCTTAAATCTGTTCCTAATGAAATTGGTGACAAATTAAAATTGTATGTACAAAAAATCTTGAAAATAAAAGTACAAATGTTTTTGTGCAATGAAATTTAATTTTTTATGGGGATATAATATACATTGTTATGGTACATAAAAAGATCTGTATATTTAGTAATAATGTTGTCTATAAAGTATAACAGGTTTTAAATTTTATTATACAGGGTGGCCGGCCATATTTTGACCTATTTTAATCGAGAATAACTTTGGAACAAATAAAGGTATCAAGATGCGGTTTTTGCAGATACACTTATATTTCTTTAAAGTTTATTCTCGTACCTTCACGATTTTATTGTGACATTCCATTAGCTCAAAAACAAAATGGCCGATTTTCCATTATAGGACAACTATGTTATTTTAAATGGAACACCCTGTATATGTTTCTATATTTTCAAAATTTAATCTTTCCCCTTTAAAAAAATGTAACACAAGCTATGGTTATCTCAAAAAGCAACATATTTATTGACCTTCGAAAAATTGACTGCATGTCGACCAACAATATTATTTAACAATTGAAATTTGCTTCATATGTTACAAAAAAAAAAAGGATCGCCAAAGGTTTAGGTTATTTACAAAATAATAGTTACAATAAGGTTACATTACTTTTTAAAAAACTACTGTAAATGTTGAAAATGCCTTCCGCCGACTTCGACGCACTTATTTAAATTCGAAAAAAACTTATTAATACTATTGACTAAAAATTCTTCAGGAATATTTTCTATTATGTTTCGGATATTAATTTTTAATTGCTCTAAATTTTGGGGAAGTGGACTATAACACCTCTCTTTCACATATCCCCACAGAAAAAAATCTGGAACAGTCATATCTGGTGAACGAGGTGGCCAGGAAATAGGGCCTCCTCTTCCAATCCACCGGTGTCCAAAAACGTTGGTCAGTGAATCCTTGGTAATGTTAACATAATGTGGTGTAGCCCCATCTTGTTGAAAATAGACGAAATTCAATAGATTTTCTTCTTGCAATTGGGGATAAAAAAATATTTCCAGCATATCAACGTAAGTCCAAGAGGTTACAGTTGGTTCATGAAAAAAAAAATGGCCCATAAATTTTTTGCTTTGACATACCACACCAGACTGTGACTTTTTGGCGAATCTCTAACGTGTTCGTTATATTGTCGAGGATTTTCTGTTGCCCAAAACCTGCAGTTATGCTTATTTACTTTTCCATTAAGGTGAAATGTGGCTTCGTCTGACATTATTAGTCTATCCAAAAAATGTATATTGTTCCTTACTAAATTTTGAATTATCTGGCAAAATTCCACCCTTTGTGGAAAATCAGTTTCTTTTTTTTTCTTGTAACATTTGAATTTTGTATGGCTTTAATTTAAGTTCTTTTTTCATGATTTCTTGTACTGTAGTTTTAGGAATATGGACTGAACTTGAGATTTTTTTTGTTGACAATGTTGGATCTTCCTGAGTTATCTCCAAAAATTTGTAACGTTTTATTTTGCAAATTCTCATTGTTTACTAATTTCTTTTTACGGCTAAAGATCCTGTACTCCAGAATTTTCTGTACCAGATTTTTTAAATTTAATTTTTTGTGGGTGGAGCTTTATTAAACATGTTTCTAAATCTTCGCTGGGTTTCTTTTTACTGATTTGGTTTCGGCAAACATAATAACATTTTCCTTTTCGCTTAACGAGAACATTTTGCGCTTCTAATTAAAATAACTTGTCAAAAATGACCAACAATGGCTGACAATGAGGCTTGTTACTGTTATGGAAACGAGATAACTTTGTTTCCACAGACGACTTTTTAAAAATCCTTTTAAAAAAATTTTATTCCTATTCGACATACAGTCAATTCTTTAGAGGTCAATAAATGCGTTATTTTTTAAGATAACCATAGCTTGTGTTACATTTTTTTAAAGGGAAAGAATAAATTTTAAAATATTGAAACATATACAGGGTGTTCCATTTAAAATAACAAAGTTGTCCTATATCGGAAAATCGGCCATTTTGTTTTTGAGCTAATGGAATGTCACATAAAAATGGTAAAGATACGAGAATAAACTTTAAAGAAATATAAGTATATTTGCGAAAACCGCATCTTGATATCTTTATTTGTTCAAAAGTTATTCGCGATCAAAATGGGTCAAAATATGGACGGCCACCCTGTATATCATTATTTTGCCATAGATTTCAGATTTTCCAGCAATTTTTATGAATATCAAGAATGAAGAAAGCTTTCCCTTAAGAGATTTTAATGAACTTCGACCAACTCTACTAGCTCATCTTTTTGAGTTTTATTACAATATTGTAGTCTTACTCTTATAACATAACCGTTTTATTCATTCTTTTTTTTAAATACCACGCGATTTTAAAATAGGCAAATTAACAAAATCACCGGTAAACGATGATTAAAATTTTATAGGTTATGTTTACTATTAATTTTTTTAAAAGCCTTATACCGTTTAATTATCAAAATTCACACAGTTGCCAAATTTTGCCATTCGACAAACTTTTAAATTCGAGATTAAGACTCACATAACACTCATTTCTTGATTGCGCCATTTTCAGTTGAAATTGGGGAATTAATCTCCTGTATACATGTAGCTGTTTTGGGACTTATGTTTATATAACATTTTCGTCTTATTTTTGACCAAAGAATCTTCCAAACAATTACATAGGTTTTAAAATCACCTCGTATAAAACCAAATTAAACCCTAATCGATGAAATAGAAACTTTCCTGCAATCATCAAGTACCTAAGAACAAAAAATAATCTCTCTACAACCATCATTACTCTAATAAAACCAGTAGCGAACACACTATAAGTACCCGTGCAGTAAGTACCCGACCTCGAGCAATCCTTTAAATCGCGGTACCACCGCAGCGTATGTTTGTACGTTGTAACCGCCGCTGTCAGCAAGCTATATGGAAGCAAGTAGCGCCTTATTCGGTACTGAAAAAGTACCAGAGTCGTGACTGGGTCGGCGAGTACCAAGAGAAAGGTTCAATAATTTGAAATTCATCTCGGGTTGGGTTTGTGTGATTTGGTAGTAAAGTTTTTCTTCACGTTTTTCTTTATTTGTTGCTAATAATAATCTAAAACTAAGTAATAAGTATTTAACAAACAAGGGTATTAATAAATACGATTAATGATCTAGGTCATCTAACGCGTTAAGGACTGAAATAATAATTAATTGTCAATTAATGCCAAAGTTAGTGACAATATTTTGCTCACGTTCAGGTCATATTGAATCTTTACTGGTTAGATTATGTCATCTGTAATGTTTATCAATTACTGATTGATAAGTAAATACTTACCGACTCCTGATCGGTAAGTCATTACTTACCACGTCGTTACTTACGTCAATAATAGTAAACTTATACTTGTAAATAAACGTCGACTAGTATTTTTAGTCTTCTCTAAGAAAGAAATAAAAACCCAAGTTTTTTATCGGTATTTTTAAAGGGCAAGTCAAGTAATACATAACAGTCATTTTTTTCTTGTCGTTTGCGAGATATTAAATCACAAAAGGACCCCGCACAATCCTTATGGAAAATGGGTTTCTGCAAAATTTTTCGAAACTTTGCAAATTGATAATTTTGCAACACACTTATTAAAAGTTTTATGAGCACGAAACCCGATAACCCCCCAATACCCCTAAAATCACCACCAAGCTTAAAAACACTTAATTTTGAATACGAATTAAAAACGGCAGTAAACCAGTCTTTAAGTGATTTATTGCTTCATTCATTATTTGTGAAATATGAGAAGTGGTATGCGAAAAGACTTTTAAAAACAGTGCCAAAACAACTGACTCCAACACCTGACTCATCCACAAAAAGAAATCACGCATATTTAAATCTGAAAAACGTAGTCCTCTTATAATCACTTGGGAAAAATTGGTAATTTTTCGATCCCGATATGTGCTGTAATAAGTCCAGCTCTAAATACGCCAAAAAAAAGAAAATTAAAAACTATGCTAGAAATAGTTTTAATTTAAATTTTTAAACATAAGAACAAAACAAACCAAAAAGAAAAAAAATAGCAAAGGAAACCAAAGTAAATAAAAAGGTAATATAAAGATAAAAGTAAGTATATTCATTTTTTAAAGAACTTAAACGTCTTAACCTGTTCCAAACTATTAAAAATAATTTGTGTAATATCGAAAATTACTTTTTTTTAAAAGGACTGTTTCGATTAAAAAAATGGGTTATTGCTGGTATTGGTACATGTACATTCTTCTCTTCACAAAAAAAACAATTTTAAACTTTTAAATGTATGGATAAAGATTAAATTAAAACATCTAGGATTTGTTTAATTTTCTTTTTTTGGGAAAAAATATTCTTTATTTTTGTGCTGATACAAAATACTGGTTTTTTTTGTTATATGTGGCTTTTATAGTCTTAGTTCATAGCATATACAGCCTCTGTACGGGGATTGGTAAGGATCACATTGTGGGTGTCTAATCTTAGTTGGCGCTTTTAAATATTACGTCATATGAAATCAAGTTTGACTTTTGTCAAAAAATTAGACATTTTTAATCTGTTTTGAAAAAATCACAAGAAAACGAGTTCACTAACGAAGAATACGGTAATATTGTTCATGTGTATGGGTATAACATAATAATTATTAAGCATGTGCACCAAAGTGTCTAACTTTTTTACAACGTCCCAAAATTGATTTCATATGACATTATCGACACCCCCAATGTGATTTATTTTTTTTGCCAAAACTTTTAGTGAAATATCTTGGAAAAAAAGGAAAATATGCAAAAAAAGTATTCGTGGTTTTCAATTTAGAATTAAAAAAAATAATCATGGTTTTATTTTTCGCCTCTACTTACCAATAACCCTGTACTTTAACGAATTTTTTTAATAGATAAAAATTAATCCCCCTTTTTTTAGCCTTGGCCTTGTGTTGTACGTTTCCCTTAGAATTTCTTAATAACATTTAGTTTTTTTTTTCGAGACTCTCGAAATTTCGGGTCTTGAATCGAGATCGAGAAATTTTCTTCAAAAAAATTCGAGACGGGGGTTTTTTTTTTTCTTGTCTCGATGATCGAGACGAGACGAGTCCTTCGAGACGAGATTTCTCGTCTCGATAAACCCAACCGTGGGTATCTTAAGTGTGGTAAAGGGGGGTTTGTTCACACGGGTTAAATATTTATAGATTGGGGGGAAGGAAAAAAAATTTTTCGGGCAGCAGGTTCCATAGTCTTGACACCTAGGGATGAAGGAACGAAAAAAACGGGAATTTCGGGGCCCTCTAACTGAACTATAAAAGGATGCATAAAAAATTACTACGTTTTTTTCTGTTGGGGGCTGCTAGAAGAATTATACTGGCCAATTCCTCTGAGCAGAAGCAGTGAAAAAACCTATAGAAGAGCAACACATCCCCCCCAACTCGACGGTGGGCAAGAAGGAACCTCTCTGTGAGCGTTGGATGAATAAGACAAACGGCTCTTTTTTTTAAACTAAGTGTTGTAGGGGGAAAATTTTCCCGACATAAGAACATATTCTAAGGGGCAGATTTGGGATACATGCAGAGTGTACAGATTAGAAAAAAGAAATATTTTCTGGCCGGAAAGGAATCCCCAACTTTTTTTTAAACTGCCGAGGCTATGGATGAAATGTGTTTGTGCGAGTTGAGGTTATTATCAAAAGTAACGCCGACAAGATTAAACGACTCTTTGTTCTCAAATTTTGGGCCCTCATATGTAAGGGTGAGCATTGGCCGACTTTTTTCCACAGCGAACATGACTGTGTTTTCGAGGCATTAAACTGAACAAGATTTTTGGCGCCCCAATCCAAAATATAAGTAAAGCAGAAAATTTTTAACTTTTAATAAAATAGGTATTTCAAAAATTCTGTTAAATAACTCTTCATAAAATTTTAATTTATTAAAATGTTATCATATTTTCTTAAATATCTTATAAAGGATAATATGTTTCTTAAAGTTACTTATTTAAATTCTAAAAAATTATATTAAAATCTAATTCGGTTATGTATAGTTTGTCCAAGCTAACATTTTTAGGTTGGCAATGCGAATATCCCTACATATTAGTAAATTTTGTTTTTCAGATTTAAGTTGGCTGATATAAGAATTTTAGTCAGGACCGTACTGAGGGAAGGGAGTCTCAAAATTTTATTATCTTAAAAAATTTGTTGTTAGATTACAATAACTAAATTTATCAGTATTTTTTTCTTGCTGTTTATATATTGGCATGAGTTGTGAAAGCTTGATGTTTGGCCATAATATTTTATTAAAAATTGTCATTTTCGCCTATATAGTGCAGATTAACAGTTATTTATTGTTTGTTATTTAGAAATAGTTTACACTATTTTACACTTTTTATACATACTTAGTCCTAAAATACACCTTCAATTAGAGCGCTTAGGTACGTAAAAAAATGTAAAATAGTGTACACTATTTCTGAATAACAAACAGACCTCTTATGTTTTGTTATATTTGCAGGAATACTCTTTACAGTTGAATTGAAATATCCTGATAAAATATCTCACTATAAGGGATGGAAGAGATGGTTCGATATCCCTTATTATGCAATTTTACTTTTTTTTTAAGATGCCTAAAGATAAGTCGATTTATTTCATCTGATATAACTTCTTTAGCTGCTTTCTATATTAAATAATAAAATAAATAAAACAAAACAGTAATAATAATTTATTTATTCAGAGTATCATTAACACAATCAGATGATTATATTTTATAAAATAAATTATAAATTAATTTAATAAAATATCAAAAATTGGAAGGTCGTGTTTAAGGCTTAAGAAGTGGGTTTCTAACCATTTAACCATATTTTCTTTCTTCCAGCCACTATTTGGCCAGTTTTCTAACAACCTACTAAGGTAGCTGGCATTATCTAAAATGACTACTACTACTACTACGACTACTTTTCAAATTAGGTAGTAAATCATCTCTAACCCACTTCTCAAAATTTTCAGCTTTCATCTCGCCATGGTAATCTCCTGTTTTTGTTTTTGATTTAAAAATTCTACTGGCACCATCAACAAATCCTTTTTCAGAACCAGCATGTAGAATAATGTATCTGAGGAAAATATAAGTATTTCAATAGTGATTTAATTAAATATACTTTAATGTTTCATAAGAATGCAGCAAGTGTGTTCTGTAGTTTAATGTTGTCTAAGAGCTACAGGTTTAATCATATGTCCTATGTATGAAAGGACCCTAACTGAGGTATCTACCGAATCTATCATATATTTATTTTTTCTCAGGATACCCCTTATGCTTAAAGTCTAAGTGTTCACATACTACAAGTGTCTAGAGTGAAGTCAGAAGTAAATTACTGATAAGGGACTTAAATATATTTAGATTTCGTAGTCTCGTAACTCTAGAGATAAAGGTGTGGAAAATGGAAAGTAGGTGGACAATAAGGGGTGACTGAGTGACTTTCATTTTAAAGATATGCAAAGAAGAATTACGAAGTTGCTTGGCAAGCCGTGAAAATATTCATAAAAAAAAACAGGTCTTCTACAGCTTGTTTGTGCAAGAGGAAGCTTTTTGTAAAACTGTGATAATTTATGAGGCAAAACAAAATTTTATTAGAGGATTGTAAAAGTGTTTCACCTTGTGAATTTAAAAAAATGGGCCATTTAATTTTTCCTTAAGTGTAGGAAAGTACATTTTTTTTGTAGCGTATAATTAGTTATGAAAATGTTTTACCTTTCCACTGAAATATACATCGTCATCCTGCCAAGACCTGCGAGAAGATCCAGGTTTAATCGGTAACCCGGATTTTATTTTCTCCTAAACCTTTATTTTCCACAAACCCTTTTAAAAATTTCCTTCTCATGCGTGGCACATTTGGTTTTCCATTAAGCTTAAGTTACTTATAAATTTCATATTTTGCTTCTTATATTGTCAGCAACTGTCACATGGGATTCTAAAAAATACATTCATAAATATATTTAAATCTTAAAATATTTGGCACATCTGAGGATGTATTTTTAGATTATGATAGGTACTATTAAAACGAGTTATTTTACCTTATGCAAGATCACTATTCTATCATTTTTCAAGAAATATATTGACACGCACTTTTTTTAAAAAGCAGTGTTTATAAAAACTGGTCTTGATGAGTCCCCAATTCCCCAAAAAGGAAAAGTAAGAAATTTAATACGAAATTTATCCTGTGCACAGGTTAGCTTCACGCCGCAACGTAGGTGGCGGAAACCTACCCGCAGCTGGGGGTGAGGAATAGGATTGTTAGGCGCCCCGTTTTTAGGGACTAAAACGGAAGTCCCTTAGATGTTATAGGAGTTGTTGGGCGATCACACCCAGGCACGAAAAAAAAAAAAAATTAGATATAAGCTTAAAAAAAAAACTGACTTGATCAATACTCATTAAAGAGAAAAAAAAATAATAATAATAAATAAACAAATTATTCTGGTATCAGGTGAAAAAAAAACCAAAAAGATTAAAAAAAAATTACATTTTTTAAAAAAAAATAATTCCTTGAGGTTTAAATTTTAAATTAAAAAAAGGGTTTAGGTTTTTAAATTACTTAATTTAAAATAAAATTTTAAAAAAAAAAATAGAAATCGTTAAAAAAGTTTTCGAGTTAAAAAAAAAAAAAGGATTAGTAATTGTTAAACAAATTTAAAAAAAAGGTTGCCTGTTTCCTGACGGCAGGTAAGGGTGGTTTGCGGGGTCGGACTCAACCCGGGGAGTAAAATTTGAGGTAAATTTGAAGTTATTGAACAGAATTTGGAGTTATATTGGGGATTTGGGGAGTTAGTTTGAACGAAAAGGGGTTAAACCTTTGGTTTACCCCGGGTTAAAATGTGGCCTCGAAGTGGGCTTGAATCAAATCTAATAACCTGATTTTCAGAGACCACTTTGAAATTTCACCATTAATTTTAAAAATTTACACAAAAAAAAAACCGGCCTTTGAAAAGATTTGTGTAGGTTTAAATTAAAAATCCCATACGGATGCCCACGATATTCTCAGTAAAAATATTAAACCAATGTCGATTCACCAGGGCCCCATAAAAAAAGGGAAAGGCCGGTGCAGCAGTTGAAAAAAAAAAAATCGGATCAACACCCGTCAGCGCATCCAAGATAGATTAGCTCGAATTTTAAAAAAAAAAATAATTTAATGCTGTAGAAATTTTTTACCCATTTACCAGCGCATTCACCATAACATAGCATCGACAAAATTAAACCGTTACAACTCCCTCTCCTTCAAAGGGGGAAAAATTCCTAAGGGGAATTTTGCGACGATCATGCGGAATAAAAGCTAAGAAGAAGAAGAATCAAACTTAAAATGGAGGAAACAAATTAGTATACGAGAAACAAAATTTTAAATGCGCCTGGAGGCATCAATTCGAAAAAAACCCCAAAAAAGCAGAAAAAAAAAAAATTTTTTTAATGAAGCAAGGTAATGACAAATCATTCATAACCAATGAAGAATTTTGAGGCCTTGATAGGGAAACCTAAGCAAAAACAATATAATTAAGGCAACTTATATTTTAATATAATTGGCAGACTCAAAGATTTACATATCTAAAATCAACGTAATGAAATCAATAAACAAAAGAAAAAAAAATGTACAAGATAAAAAAAAAAAATAAAATAGAATAAATAAAAAAAAAAAGGGAAATTTTTGGGAATTGTTCCAGGAAACCCCCGGGTTCCGGATGAGGGCTATGCAGCCCCAAAAACCAACATGGTTTGAAATTTATGACTTTCTTTTTTTGACAGATTTAATTTAAATTTCTGTTAAGGTTGCGTCTCAACCAATCCTGGCTTAAAGACCTCGTTCCTCAATTCATATTGAATCTTTGAAAACGCACAACCCCCCCCAAAAGAAACAACCCCAAAATCCGCAAGTGAACCCCAAAAAGGGGAAGAAAAAAAAACATAATAAAAGGAAGATCAAAAAAAAATTTAAAAAAAGCCCTAAGGTTCCAGTTCTAGGGCACGCTATAGCGCGCCAAGCCAAAAAAAAACCAGGAAGTATCCAAAAAAGAATATTGAATAATTATAGGGTGCTTGTGTGATGGTATTTTTCCACGACCGACCGCAACTACTTTGGGGCCCAAAGGAGCTGCTGAGCACGAACGCAGTAGTGTGGCCAGCTTAAGGTAGTGCCCTCATTAGGGTCACTACGCCAAAACCAATACCCCCGATGCCACGCCTTATTTTTGGGCTGCTCTTCGAGCGACCTAAAGTTCCCCCCAAAAAGCATCGAAAACCCCGCCAAAGCCACCCGCCCGCTAAAAAACAAAAGGGATATTTCCCCAACCCAATAAAAAAAAGGGAATTTTCAAACCAAACAAGTCACAATTGAGAAATTCTGGTTAAACCAGAAGACAACGGGTAAGCAAAACGATTGCTAAGACCTAGAATACGTCAAATCAGGTAAAAAAAAAGGGAAAGTAAAAAAAAGGAATCGAAACAAATTCAAATCATCAATAAAAAACAACTTAAAGAAAGCCGGCAACAATTAAATCCAGGAAAATCTGAAAGGAAAAAACCAAATTGCTTATAGTCTAAGGAAAGAAATCCAGTCGAACTGAAATGATACCACGTCAATTGTTAGACTGATGCCAATAAAAAACTCTACAATCAGAGCAAGGTAAGATAAACAACAAAAAAAGTACGTATGAAGACATACCCAAAAAAAAGCAAAAAACCCCAAAAAATCAATGTACGTCCAGGAGAAAGGCATTTATTAATAAAGGCCGTCACACAGATATCGAGATGCGGTTTTCTGCATTGTGTTCAGGAAGGTCCCACACGATGAGGTAGGGTGAGGTTCTCGCTTTTTTTAAAAAAGGGCCCCCGGGCCGGAAAATGCATTTTCAAATTGCATCAAAAAAACAGTTATAGAACGACTGGAAACCGGAAAAAAAGTCGAAATCGTTACCGGGGTTTTGGGGCGCCCAACCGATTCTGGATTAAAAAATTCCCGGGGTGCGCGAGGGTGGCTCTGGGGGGGGCAGGGGGAATTGGGGGGAAAAAAAAAAGCGGCTGAAAAACGCCCAAACTCGTTACCGGGGTTTTGGGGTGCCAAACAATTTGGCATTTTAATTTTCCCGGGGGGCATGGGGGGGGTCTTGGGGTGTCCAGGGGGGAATTGGGGGAAAATGGCAGCGTGCATGAAAATCGCCCAAACTCGTTACTGGGGGGTTTTGGGGATGCCAAATTCAATTCTCATTTTCAAACCCGGGGGGACGGGGGTGGCTCTGGGGTCTAGGGGGGAATTGGGGGGGGAAAAGGCAGGGATGAAAATCACTCCAAACTCGTGACTTGGGGGTTTTTGGGGATGCCAAAAATCCTGATATTCTAATTACCCGGGGTGCACTGGGGGGCTCTGTGGGGCTGTCCAGGGGGGGAATTGGGGGGAAATGGCAGCGTGCAGGAAAATCGCTCCAAACTGGTTACTTTTTGGGGTCCCAAATTAAATTTTGGATTTTCATCACCCGGGGTGCCCTGGGGTGGCTCTGTGGGGTGTCCAGGGGTGAATTGGGAAAGGCAGGGGCATAAAAAACGCTCCAAACTCGTTACTGGGGGTTTTGGGGTGCTGAATTTAATTTAACAAATGTAGCTTCGAGCCACAAAAGCCCCCAAAAACAATTGTTTTTATAATATTTGTAATATTTTTTGATTTGACATTCCATAAAAAAATTTATTATTCATATCCCCGGGGGAAATGGAATGTCTGATTTTTTCGGCCCTGACGCCCCAAGACAATCGGAAAAAGGGACCCGAAGGCCTGCGGGGATGTCTGATGCCAGAATTGAATTTGGCATCCCGAAAACCCCCCAAATAACGAGTTTGGATTTTTCATGCACGCTGCCATTTTTCCCCAATTCACCCCGCCCCCACAGAGCCACCCCCCTGCACCCCCCGGGGGATGAAAATGCCAGAATTTAATTTGCACCCCGAAAACCCCCGAGTAACGAGTTTGGAGCGATTTTCATGCACGCTGCCATTTTTCCCCCAATTCACCCCCGGGGAGCCCCACAGAGCCACCCCCATGCACCCCCGGGTAATTAAATGCCAGAATTGAATTTGGCATCCCCGAAAACCCCGAGTAACGAGTTTGGAGCGATTTTCATGCACGCTGGCATTTCTCCCCCAATTCACCCCCCTGACCCCCACAGAGCCCCCTGGCCCCCCCGGGGAAATTTTAAGCCAGAATCGAGTTTGGCAGCAGAAAACCCCGAGTAACGATTTCTGGGGGGATTTTTTCCCAGTTTCCAGTCGTTCTATAACGGTGCAATTTACGATGCAATTTGAAAATGCATTTTCCGGCCCAGGAGGCCTTTTTTAAAAAAGGGGAACCTACACCCTACCTTTTGTGCTGTGACCTTCCTGAACACAATGCAGAAAACCGCATCTCGATATCTGTGTGACGGCCAAATTTAGTTAATATGGCTGATTTTGATCTAACGCCCGGGGTATACGTATAATCCCCCCTTAAAAGAGATGTACTCAAGGTACTAAGCACAGAAAGATAAAAAAGGCAAAATAAGGTAAACAACGAAACAGACGTATGACGACGTACTCAAGAAGAAAAAAAATAGGGCAAAAATACGATTAATCCTCTGAAAAGAGTTGTACTAAAAAGTACCACGTACTATTCACAAAAAAGTCAAAATCGAGAGGTTCATAAGTCAAAATCGGGAAAAAAAAATCACAATCAGAGGGAAAAAACGGAAAAAAGACATCCGAGGCTAATGGGTAAGCTAACGTAAATAACAGTAATAATTAAGCAAA
>JAHBCN010015936.1:0-20291 GCA_019359885.1 Listronotus oregonensis
AGCTTCAACTTCCCAGTGATTTTTTTGACCACCCTATAGGCCTGCACAAAAATGTCCCATTTAAAAGATGTTCCTATTGACCTAAAGAACAACATAATTAAATTTAAAAAAATCGTTCAGAGTCAGAATCCCATGTTATGTGTGCCATGTCCTTGAAAGGTTGGAGCTAATTTGAAATTTACAGTGTATTTAAATGCAACTTATTAATATTATACCTAAAGTCCAAAATTTCTGTCAGTGACTCATTAAATACCGGCCACCCAACCGACGAAGCGGCTGAATAAAAATCTAACACTAGTAAATCATTTTTAAGCCTATGATATACTTTTCCGCTCAAATAACAGTGAACCGGTCAAAAGTTTCATCGCCACGTTGTCATAATTCGCAAAAATAAGTTACCAGCCAGCAAGCGCACTTAAAATAGCACGCCAATATGTACTGAAATCATTGTTATCGAAAAGACAATAAAAGTGGCAACACACATTCCTTAGTTTACAACTTGAAGAGACTTGAAAATAAGCGTATCGACAGGGTTTTCGTGCTGTTCGATGATTTTATTTAGTTATTATTGATTATGGACAGATTTTGTAAGTTTAAATTTTAATTGCTATACAGGGTATTTTCTAAATATTATAAATGTCTAGTAATAGTAGTATATAAATATTGTTTTGTGCCAATTTTATTATAGTTTATCTTATTTAGTGTATATACCTAATTGCATATAAAGATTTAGTGTTGTTAAGTGCTTTTAATTTAGTAAACTATAAATATTAACTAACCTTTAACTAGTTATCCGCCTACAAAAAAAACACAGTTAACGTTAAAAAAACGAATAATGGTTAAAAATGTTTACCATGGGATTCGGAAACGAAATCCAGAACTAACCACTTTGGATGCTGCAGAGATATGTGCAACTTTAACAAAAGTTTTTTCGCGTACGGTATTCAGAGTTTCAAAAGGCAAATAAACAATGTTAGTAATTATTCGGATACTGGAAAATGCGATTTTTTCGCTATTTTTTGCACACTCTCTACTTTCCGATTGTTAACCATGAATCTGAAGCTGTGTTTTTGGCCGCCTCTCATAGTATTTCAAAAGAATATTATTTATATTACGACATACTCCTTTAAATTTGCACGAAAACATATTTAAAAAACTCATACTATTTGAATATTAAAAAAATCACTTAAAAAGTACGTAAAAAACCTTATTTTTTAATAAAAAGTAGGTAAAACGTTTACGTCCGAATTCAACTCGAAATTCTAAAAATGTTGACCTGTTGCCAAGTTGTAATAGTTTTCTTTATGACATTTTTATAAGGTATGCGAACCTTGCTTCGCTCGGCCCCCAATGTTTGATCAAAAATATCCTCGATATGGAAATCCTAAATATGGAACTCGAAAGACCCGAAATAGTTATTGGATTCTACAAGCTGATGATCTCAGGGCTTTTGTGTTCCTTATATAGTGGATATTTTTGATAAAGCAATGTGTGTAAATATCGTATTTAATATTGAATTTGCAAGATCGGTGGTGAATTGGCAAGTCGGTGTAACTTGGATTGTCTATCGTTCTGTTTTTACATCTTTTTTAATTTATGTTAAGACTGAAATTTTACTATTTTTTTCATGTAGCAAAATAAAATCGGAAAAGGTAAAATTAAAGTAATTTTTTTTCGAAAAACGTTGAGAAATGACCAAAAAAACTCAAATTTGTGTTATGTGACCTCAAAATAGGAGGTGTGCAAAATTAAGCAAAAAAATTACATTTTTCATTAATCCGAATAATAAGAAAATAATATAGGCTTGTTACTAATTTAAAGAGTTGATGAAAATGTGAGAAAATAACTTTTGCTTGTAAAAAATATTTTCATGTTTTGTCGAAATTTTATCATTTATTTTCTGAAATGCACACGCCACTGGAATTGATTCCCCTGATCCCACACAACCCGGGGCACTCTAAAGGCGAGCGATGCGTCATTGACATAAATTTTGGACTTGAAGTATAGTTTTGCAATATTGGAAAGTTGTGGTAGTTACCTATAGCATACTGAAATATATTAAATTAGTTGTGCCAATTTTTTCTTTAATTATTAACCTTCAATAGTCTTGTAAAAAGGTGTTTCATAAAAAATACTTAATTTTATTAATTAAAGACGTAATTTTAAATCAAAAGTTTAGGCGTTTTGTTGGCATTATTATTTTTAAATAACTACTACGACTCTTATTATTGGCTTATCAATTATTTAAAAAATAATAAATTTAAAGGGTTTGAACTATTAAAATAGTTAAAATTATTCGAATTATTCGAATTATTCCAATAGTTCAAATCAATCGAATGGTTCGAATTATTTAAATAGTTCAAATCATTTAAATAGTTCGAATCAATCAAATAGTTCAAACTATTCGAACTATTCGAATAATTTAAACTATTCGAATAGCTTGAATATTCGATTTGAGATTTGATCGAATATACTTATTCGATTCGACAACTATTCGCACACCCCTATTATTAGGCCTACCTAGAAGATTTTAAATATGCTTTTATAGACAATAGCAAAGTTTAAAATACTTATTTACGGATCCGAGTATTTTTTTAAAAAGGAACTATTTATTAAATATATTACGAGTAAGCGACTAGCACTGTATTAGCACAAATATGCAGATCAACATTTGAGTTTATTATTTGTTATAATAATTTAAGGTATGATACGTACTTTGCTTTTTTTAAATTATAAAAAATGAAAAAAACCTTAACTTTACAAGAGAAAAAACTAAAAAATACTTTAGATAAAATGTAAAACTTTGTTCTGTAGCAACGTTTTAATACTGCAAGTCGTCGCAAGCTTTATCAAACAGTAAAAGCGTATTTCAAATGAGAATGGCTACGGACATGAAATATGGATCAGCCAGCATTGATTTAGCTAACGAGATGTGGCGGCAGAATAATTCGAGGAAGTAATACCCGACAGGTGGCTTTCGAGATATCTCTGTCGGAGTCGAAGCGGAATAATTATTCAAAACTGGGTGGCAGAGAAAATACATTGTTTATGAACATATATTGTTCTAGTTTCAATTTAAATAGCCAAAAATTACTTTTAGTAGGTACTATAATTTAAAAGAAAAAACAAAAATTATTTTTCTATAGGTGTTACTAATGGTATGTCATAATTTAAGAGGCATTCTGATCGATTTTATCAAAGTTCATATAAACGGGCCTAAATTTTATAGATACAGGTGTTAAAGTTTTATTTATTTTCATACTTTTTCAAAAGTTTGAGATATTGAACTGAATTTTGGCACAATAGCTAAACACACTTTTCAGATGTTCATTTAATTTTTCGCAACATGGCGTATATGACAATTTTACAATTTTACAAAAAATACTACGCCATTGACTTGGGAAAATTATGGTTTTATAATAATTATCAATCAATTATAAACAAAAAATCCCTCTTTTATTTTTGCCGTAAAACTTACCGTTTGGGAGAAATCGTTAATTAAAAAAATGTCTTATGTACCCAAATTGCATCTTGAAAAATTATTATTGAAATAAATCAAGTTAGCTTTGCTCGTTGCCAGCGATTGTTGTTTTGTTGTTGTAAACATTATGACACTGACGTTAATTATCATTCTTGACAGTTTGTATTTATTTCTCCTTCGATCTTAAAACGTGCATTTTGCTAGTTAAAAAAATGGTAAATTATTCTAATTTGGAAATGACACAAATGCATTTCCTTTATGGTCTAGCTAATGGTAATGCTGTGGAGGCGCGGCGTTTGTATCAAGAAAGGTATCCTAATCGCGCTCTCCCAGATAGACGAACATTTATAAACATTCATCGCGGCAGTTTTAAAGCTAATATTTCCGAGGGAAGGCCCCGTACAGTTAGAACACCGGCAGTGGAGGAGGCTGTCCTGCATGCAGTCGAAGAGGATCCAACCACAAGTACGCGAAAAATAGGTATGGCATTAAACATCTGCTACAAGACGGTATGGGAGATTTTAAGAGATTCTTTGTTATATCCTTTTCACATACAAAGGGTTCAGGCATTGCTTCCTAGAGATTATGAACCACGTACGCAATTTTGTAGATGGTATCTCCAAAAAGTAACAGAAAATCCTCATTTTGATGCCAAAATATTGTTTACGGACGAAGCAAATTTTTCAAGAAATGCAATAACAATTTCCATAACAATCATTACTGGGCCCAGGAAAACCCTCATGCGATTACAGAGACACATTTTCAGGAACAATTTTCACTGAACGTTTGGATCGGTATCGTATCCGACCATTTAATTGGACCATTTTTTTACCAGGACGCCTTAACGGACAGGATTATTGTAATTTTCTCCAAAATGATTTGCCTTTGCTTCTTGAAAATGTTCCTCTTCAGTTACGGCAACAACTTTGGTTTATGCATGATGGCGCTCCCGCCCACTTTAGCATATTGGCTCGTGAGCATTTAAATAGAGCCTACCAAAATCATTGGATAGGCCGTGGAGGACCACAATTTTGGCCACCTAGATCGCCTGACCTGAACAGCCTAGATTTTTATTTGTGGGACACCTAAAAACATTAGTTTATCATACACCAATTGTGACATTAGAAGAACTCAGAAATAGAATTATTGACGGATGTGAAACTATCCGAAACACGCATGGAATTTTGAAAGGGTTCGTAATTCAATGAGAAAAGAGCAAAGCCTGCATAGAGGCGAG
Source organism: Listronotus oregonensis (assembly GCA_019359885.1). Taxonomy (NCBI): domain Eukaryota; kingdom Metazoa; phylum Arthropoda; class Insecta; order Coleoptera; family Curculionidae; genus Listronotus; species Listronotus oregonensis. The sequence continues at coordinate 4,719 of JAHBCN010015936.1, forward strand.
AGGTGGTCATTTCCAACATTTTTTGTAAATTATGTATGTATTGTATTTAATTGTTATTGATTTTTGTTCACTAGTTTGTAAGAAAATAGCTTTAAAATAAATATTTGAAAAATGTATTTAAAATTTAAAATAAAAGTTTAACACAATCAAGAATGATAATTAATTTCTCCCAAACGGTAAGTTTTACGGCAAAAATGAAAGAGAGGAATTTTTTGTTTATAATTGATTGATAATTATTATAAAACCATAATTTTTTCCCAAGTCAATGGCGTAGTATTTTTTTGTAAAATTGTTTTGAAAATTCGTCATAGCTACGCCACTGGTTGCAAAAAAAAATTAAATGAACATCTGAAAAGTGTGTTTTTATGCCATAATATCCTGTGCCAAAATTCAGTTCAATATCTCAAACCGTCTTTGAAAAATGTATTAAAAAGTGAAAATAAAATAAAACTTTAACACCCTGTATCTTAATAACTAAGCATTTTAGGGCCCACGTTTATATGAACTTTTCGACTTAAAATCGATCCAGGAATGCCTCCTTCAAATTATGACATACCATTAAGTAACACCCTGTATAATGTTTATAACTTAAATAGAATTATGTTTAGCATTTACTGACCTCTCAATAGATATTTAAAAAGGACCCATGCATATTATCTCAAGTAACAATTATACCCAAGAATAATGATTTTTTATCACTTTGGCAGAAGTGGATATCACCCCTTCTTTGGGCTAAAAATATTTTATTAAAAATAACTTTAAAATCGATAAAAGAACCAATTCTAAGCAACTTTTGTTTTATAAAGTTTTTTTTTTTTGATAAGTCAATATGTTTCGAGATATTAACAATTGAAAAAGTTGATTTGTCATGAAAAAAAATGCAAGTTTTAAAACTATTTTTTACAAATAAAAATAAAAGCTAATAAAAAATTAAAGAAATTGTTTTTTAAAAAACATTTAGGTTAAATCCAAAGCGTTTTGAAGCTACTTAAGGGTATCATTGTTTTTAGTGAGTACTCGAACGCAAGCATTCGAGGTTAAATAACGGGAAACCAATACATTTTTGGAAAAATATTTTTAAAATTATTTTTAAAAAACATGCAGTGTCCTTTAAATTTAATGAACTTCAGATTAAGTAGATTACAATAAAACTAAGTGAGTTATAATGAAACTAAGACGAGGCTCTCGAATTTTTAAAGAAAATGTAATAAATTAAACCTACGACGTTTTTATCAAAATTAAAAGTTAAAGAATTTCTTAAGGGATTTACTTTATTTAAGTGTGGGTAATGAGGTCAAGAAGTTTGACCGGTTTATAATGCTCTATTTTTTACAAAATACTTTTTTTTAAAGAATATTTAAAATTTCTCTATACATGTATCTCATTTTTATAATAACTCTAAAACTATAACGTAAAAAATGACCAAAAACAAAATTTAGGTTTTTTAATAAACAATTTGTTTTCTTCTTTTTTTCTGTAGGATAAAAGAACAACCGAGATATCATCGTTAGAAATTTAAATTTTATTTTGAGAATCATCTGGCCCGATCCCGTTAACCCCTCAACTTTAATAAATAAAGAATTTTTAATAGTGAAAATGCCAATGATCTTATAGCTCTTGAAATAACCTTTAAAATGGTTTTTGGACGTACCCGATAACATAAAAATTAACGGAATTATGGTAAAAACCATCGCATTTTTTTGTTCCAACAGTTAGTGCACCAGATGAAGCCACATCTAGGTCTACTTACAGACCCAGATATGGCCTGGTAATAAAAAGATACGTCCAGTTGATTGGGGATGGGTTAATTTTGAAGGATCTTTACAGATAATTAAAAATGCAAATCCACCTGCACCAGATGTACTACTTAAATTATATTTTGCAACTGCACAAAAGGCTGCGATGCCTCTTGCGGAATTGGACTATTTTGTAATGCATGTGGAACATGCAGCGGTGACAAATGCCAGAATTGTTCTTTCATTGACCACAGAAAAAAGGTTGTAAATTAAATCTATAAAAGCTGCTATTTTTTTAAAATAATTTTATGATGGTGGGTAGTTTTTAAGGGTCGAAATTTTAAAATAAATATTTTTTTATAATTAAACAATAAAATTTTTAGTGATAAATCATCGTTGAAATGATTAAAGCTGCCTAAAAGTTTTTTTTATTCTTAATGGTTTTTAAGGGTTTTAAGGGTTGAAATGTTAGAATAAATAAATAAATAAATATTTTTTAAATTTCAGTATAAACGATTTTAATGCACAAAAAAACGATTGAAGCTGCTTAAAAATATTTTTCATTAATCTTACGAGAAGGGGTGGTTTTTAAGTGTTGAAAATTGCAGTAAATCAATTAATTATATTAAAAGCAGTAAACAAAATTTTAGTATAATAATAATGCGCGATTTAATATTTTAGGAAGAGAAAAACATTTTTTTAATGATTTTTCGACTTAACGGATGTTCTCTAAGGATTGAAAATTGAAAGAAATTAAAAATCATGCTTTAAAATGCTACAGAATTTATATTCTATCCAACTTAATCAAATTTTCACAGGCTAAATGCTTTAATTTGTATTTCTTTCAATTTTGCGCAAAAAGGGTTGGGTTTTACCCCTAAAATGCAAAAAAGTGCAAGTTAGGCACATGTCACTTTTAAAAATAAGAATAAAATAGGCTTGGTTCCAAATTTTCATAAAAATCGATGAAGGTTTAAAGTAATCAAAGGTTGTAGCCTATTTTTACCTTCAGTGACTACTAAATGATGATCCCAAATATTGTAATATAGTTCAGTGGATTACATTGTTGCAATTAACCAAAAACTTGCCCTATATGTTGCTTGGTATGGGCTTATGTGTATATACAAAGTATGTATAAAAAATCTTTGACTTAAATTATATCAATAAATCGATGTATCAGAAAATATTTTTTAACACCTTATATTATCCAGTTTAAATTATTATAACTGGTCAAGTCTTGTTGTTCAATTAAAGGTAGCGCTATTAGGTTTGTCGATTTATTTAAAAAAAAATGATGGCAATTTTTAAAAACACGTGTAAATTTTTATGTAGATTTGTCAACTTATTCATAAATTCACAGCCCAAAAAAGCCCTAGGGATTTTATTAGGCAGTAAGCGATATTTTAGTTGACACATTGGAATGCGATTTTCTCACCAACATTTGGTGCATTTTAAACAAGATAAAAAGGATTTTTTAAGCCGGTTTATGGGTAAAGATGGAACTTTGGTTTACCATAATAATTATAAAATAAATATGATATTCACTATTTTGACACCGAATCAAGTTAGGTTCCGAAAATCGGGCAAGAAGGTGTTTTCGTTTTTTGGGAAGCAAAGGAAATTTTGTTATTTACCTTTAAAGTGATAAATAATACATTTAGAATATAACTATAACCTTTTGGACTAGCATGATGTAAAAATTTGATTTAAAAGATATGTTGTACCCAAGAAAAAATACCTTTTTAATAAGACAACGCATCCTCCTACGCAGATTAAAAAAATCCGTTGCAAAAATTATTGAGTTAAAGTACGGTGATTGCAGTATAAACCCTATTGACCAAATTCAACACCCCTTGACTTCTTTTATATTACTATCATTATGTTCTAGGAAACAGTATTTAAACAGTCCAAATGCACAAAATTTAAAAAATGTTTTATTGACAATAAAAAAACTAAATATATATGTATAGATGCGCCTTATGTCACTGGTATTTTAGGAAAAATAAAATATATCTCCAGTGTAACTTCTCATATTACACCCTTAACTCTGACCTTTTTAAAGGCACAATATTAAATTTTAGCTTGTTACATTTTCTGTTTATATTGTCGTTAAAAATACATAAAAATGATAACACAATACTTGAAAACGCGTAAATTAAATGGACAAAAATTAGAAAACATGTTTTTACTTACAAACGTTTGAACTAATTAAAATATTAACTCAGAATAAGAATAAATATTGACATGGGACATGAAGAGTAAAAGTCTACGATCAAATAAATAAAGAAGATCTTAATTATGAAAACGAAATAAGATTAGCTATTAAACAAAAAATATTTTATTAAGGTGAATAAAAATACAGCGTGTCTAAGAAGGGCCAGTATGGGGATGTCCGAAATGGTAAGAGATAGGTGTTTAGTTTCAATTTGGAAAAGTTGCGTATTAGGGAGCTCAATAATATACCGTTAAAAAATTGAAGTTATATTTCGTACTTTCGGAAATATGGCGAAAAAACTTCGATTGTTTTATTTTAGCTAGTTCTTTCAAAATTCTAATAATTATAAAAATTAACTCTTAAACTTTTGCGCTTTGTGTATTGGTAAAGTCAATAATTTTTACGACTTTCTTGTTAAACCACATCAAGTTTTTAAATACGGCCCTGGGTTTTTTTTTTTGTTCCTTATTACCCATTAAAAATGAAACACCTAATATTTATTTAAAACTATAGAAGCCCCTAAAGAATGATGTGCGTTCCTTGTCTAACTCATGTTTTATGGAAAACATTTTAGTTAACAGAAAATATCAATATACATCATTGTAATTGGATTAAAACTGCTTTAAAAATATAAAAAATCGAGGGCGTATTTAAAAAATAAAGTGATATGGTTTAGCAAAAAGAAATCGTTAGAATTTTTGACTTGCAATAGAGCGCAAAAAGTTGCAAAAATTATTTTTAGATTTTTCTAATTTATGAAATAAACTGTAAAAATATTAAATAAAATCGAAATCAGTTTTTTGCATATTTGAAAGCACAAAATGGAACTTTATTTTTACAACGATATATTATTGAACTTCCCAATACGCAACTTTGCAAATTTAAACACCCACCATTTTTATTTTGAGATCATACTATTCTTATTGGACAACTGTATAATATTTTGGTTTATCGTTTTGTTAGTAAATTTTAGAAATTGTATTTTTTTATAATCATTTATTATTAGAAAATATTTAAATAAGGGTCTAAAATGATTTTGTGTACGTAAATATTAATTATAAAAAAATTGGCATTAAAATTTTTTACGTTTGAACAACTTTTATAGTAACTTATTTCTAAAGTTTGCAAATAAATGCACTTTACTCTGTACCATTTTAGTTTTTAATTTTTAACACCGGAATAAAATGTTAAAGTTTATATCCCAATAATATAAAAGTAGCAAAAATTTTTTTCACAAGTTACTTTTTTCGATAAAATTAAAATAAAGAATTTTTATTCAACACCTTTACGTGGACACAATAGTCCACGAAAAGGTGTTAAATATAAAACTTCGTTATTTTTAATTTCAAAAATACTTAAAAAATTCTCTACTTTAGTAAGATTAATAAAACATTTAACAAATTTTGTTATTAAAATTTTGCAATGACTTAGCAATTGTTAAAAGAACAACGTTTTAGTTAATGTTTAACAAAACATTTATTATTCAATATTTTAGAACCTGTAAAAAAAATCTTAATAAATGACAAAACTTTTTTAAACATTCTAAACCTTGTTAACTTTTAAAATTTAATCCATTGCTAAATTTAACAATCATCACTCGGCCGTAAATGGTCGAGAGTCAAGTGCATTTATTTGAGAAGATATGAAATAAGTTACTAGGAAAAGTTGTTCAAAAGTAAAAATAGTTCTAATATTAATTTTCAAAAAATGGCCTGTTTTATTAATTTGTGATAAAAATTATTTTAATATTAATTAACTAATTTCAAATTAACAACTCATTATTTACTATAGCTTGATAGTGACAAGCTTTATTTACACTTCGCTTTTATAATTCATTAGCCATTAGCAATGCTTACTTAACAGCAAAAATTTGATAAAATTGTTATTAAAAATTTAATTGATATTAAAAAAAAAATTCATCACAAATAAATAAAGAAGGCCGATTTTTTTGAAAATTAGTAATAGAGACTACCTTAATTTGAACAATCTTTTCCTAACTTATTTATCTTCTCAAATAAATGCCTTTACTTCATGTACCATTTTAATTTTTAATTTTTTTGAACACCTTAAAAATATGTTAAATGAGTTCTATCCAGTCTTACTTAAGAAGTAGCAAAATTTTTGCAAAATAGCTTTTTTCGATAAATCAATAAACAAAAATTTTCTCTTCAACACCTTTTCCGTGGTAATATGAATAAATTTTTTAAAAATAAAAAAAATCGAAATTTTATTTAGCCATTTAAAAGACAAATTTGCAAACACTTGGACATTTTACGTAGATAATAAAACAAACTATGCCTGTTTTTAACTAACCTTTAGAATATTTCCCTACTACCAGTAACATGAAGGGGAGCAAAGTTTTGTAGTAAGCTTAAACTGAAAAATTAATTTGATTTTTATAATCATTTAAAAGAAAAACTTATAATAATATTTTTACTAAATATATATATAAATAAAATAAAATAAAAATTATATAAATTAAATTAATAAAATAATATATATATATATATATATATATATATATATATATATATATATATATATATATATATATATATATATATATATATATATATATATAAATAATTCAAAAATTAACACTCATTATTTATAGTAGATATATAAGATATTACTACTTTTTAAGTCATTGCCTCTAAGAATTATCTTAAAGTCAACTGTACATGGGTATTAAAATTTAGATTGGTAATTAATAGGTTTAACAAACAGTGCCGCTTAAATATTGGGATTAAGAGGAGAACTAAATTTTACACTATTCTACTGGGTACAGGATTTCAAAGTCTAGCGACTTTTACGAATAAGGCATCAACAAGAAAGCGAAGGTTTACATCTTATGTTGAACTGTAAAAGGATATAGAAGTTCATTACATGTTGCCTGTTGGGACTTAGGAGGAATTATTCGGGCTGGTAACTCCTCTAGCAGACCGCGTGAAAATACCTATTGAAAAGGACATGAAACAACTTTTTCGCGACAGCAAACATGACTGTGTTTTGGAGGCATTAAAATAAACAAGATTTTTGCAATAATATAGATTTGTCAACCGTAATAGATGAAAGTATTATTATAGAATAAGAATATTTATCTACGTAAAATATGTTGATATTGTAATAAAAAGTATGTACATCATTTTAATTTAAACTAACAATAAGTACCATTTGTTTAGTATTTCGTTTTCCTCTTTATATATTTAAAAATGAACGCTTATAATAAAAGTCAATAAAAGTGTTGTTGTTGGAAAATTGTTAATTATTTTCTTTTCTACCAACAAACAAGATGTTATTAGACAAAGGCAAGGACTGATTTTTAAAAAGTCTATGTTGTTTACAACTTAAAAAAAGTTAAATATACAAAGATTAATATTACTAAAAGAAATTGTCGAGAAAGGGTGACTTTTTCTACTTGCAAGGGCCCAAAGACATCGGCCGGAAAATACAATTGCTTTAACTTAAAGTGGGGCTAAAATTTTATACATCCAATACATTACCTAATGTTTTTACTTTTATATCGAATTTGTGTGCTTTAAATAGTTATTTACATTACAAGATGCGAAAGTTTACTTTTTGGTGTGAGGTGGTTTTTAAATGGCAGAAGCCAAGGCTATTTAAACCTCCATACTTAAAGCCTTTCGCATCGTAATATTGTATTTTTCTGCTACTGTTCTATGTATCGATAATTTAATAATCATTAACATCATGTTTTAATAGAAATATAGAGATTTTGAAATTTTACCTGTTAAAAAATTAATCCATAGCAACACATTTATTGTTGACATTGTCTGTCATCAGCACTTGTCAGATTTTGAATTATTGTTAATTTAGTATAAATCCATTCCCATTTTAAAATGTTAAATGAATATGAAAATGGCATCCAAAAGGCAGCTGACCTTGCGTGTGCCTCACTTCTGCCAGACAAATCTAAAGAGAGGTACCATCAAACATATAAATCGTTTTCTGAATGGCTTGCTACAAAAAATGTGGGGCGGATTGACGAGAATGTGATGTTGGCGTATTTTCAAGAAAAATCCGAGTCTTTATCACCACCAACCCTCTGGTCTGTATATTCCATGCTCAAGTTAACAATTTCCGTAAAAAAATCAAGATATTTCGGAGTTCAAGAAACTAGTTGCTTTTATTAAAAGGAGAAACGATGGTTATGAGGCAAAAAGTCAAAAATTTTTAAAAAAAAGAAATCATAAAGTTTTTACTTAACCGCCTGATCAAAGTTACTTAGCAATGAAAGTAATAGCCATTATGGGAGTGGCTGGGGCATGCCGGACAGACGAAATATACAGAATGAAGCTAAGTGATGTAGAAATAAGAAATGACGTGGCTATAGTAAAAATAGTGGAGTCTAAAAAAAAAAGTTAAAAGAAACTTTGTAGTAACCAACGATGAAGGCTCAGTTCCTTATGTCAGATTTCTACAGGAATATATTAAGCTGAGACCAAGGAATGCTCTAGATGAGCGTTTATTGTATCGTTATGAAAGAGGTAAATGTGTTAATCAAGTAATTGGAAAGCACACTATTTCAAATGTACCTAAAGAAATTGCGAAGTTTTTGAAGCTTGAAGACATCAGTAGATACACTGGCCATTCTTTTAGAAGAACGTCAACTACGTTCCTTGCCAATGCTTCGGATGTCGATATTTTGACTTAAAAAGGCATGGAGGTTGGAAGTCTTCTTCTGTTGCGGAGGGATATATTGCTGAATCCTATAGTAATAAGGTGGAAATTTCAAAGAAGATTTTACACGAAATTCCTACCAATATTTCCTCTAATGAAGTAACAGTGAAAAATATGAATATTAACGTAGTTAAAGGTGATAACGATACCCCAACAACAAATTTAAAAACTGTTAATTCAAGTATTATTCCTCCAATTTCTTTTGCTAATTGCTCAAATTGCACAATTACTTTTAATGTTAATACCTAACCTAGTTTTTTAAAATATTTTGTCATAAATTAGTTACTTTTTATAAATAAATCCTAATATTTCCCACAAGCATATTTTCTTTTTTTTACTCTTACTTTTTTGTCCAGGCGCTGAAAATATTACTTTCGTAGCTAGCAACGCTTAGCAACCAGGTAACACGAAGGTTCTCTTTCGTTATCATTCGCGTTGCTAGGACCACAAAGTTTTCTTATTTATACAGTAGTAGAAAAATTATTTATTAATACATTATTAGTTTATTAAAATATATTGATAAACAACGTATTATCAGATGAACAGTGTTTTTTTTAATATACAGGGTGCTCTAACTCTATGTATACACTAAATATCTCCGTTCCTATACATGATACAAAAAAAAACCTAAATTAAAAAATGTTTGTTTGGTGAAGCTAATTTTATTAACAGTATTGTACCCTGCCTCGAAGTCGGAGTTCTTATTGGTAAATAGGTTTTTTTTAATGGCCTATATATTTTGCCACATTTTGACTATTTATTTAATTCTACATAAAAAAATGTATATTAAACTATATGACAATTGTTGTTGGTTTTTGAGATAACGACCTTTAATTGTAGTATTATCTGATTTACTTATGTTATAATTAAAAAACGATTAAATAATAAAAACAATTAACATAACATCCTATAGTAAATATTTAAACTGCTGACCATTTTTTAGTACTATTTTCTGTCATCATTATTTTAAAATATTTCTTTTAGGGTCAAAGTGATCAATTTAGTTTCTTTATTAGTTACTAAATTATCTTACAAACCAGCAATAATTGACGCCTAGTGTATTTGGCATTTTTGGTGTAAAATTGAGTGTAGAGTCAAAATTTGGCAAAATAACAAAACGTATTTAACAATGAAAACTCCGTTTTTGAGACATCCTGCATATTTACCAATATTATTAAAAAAATTAGTTTTATTAAAAATTATTTCAAGTTTTTTTCTGTATCATGTTTAGGGACAGAGATATTTAGTGTATAAATAAAGTTGGGACACATTAATAATTAGTATACTAAATTTAAATAATTACCTTTAAAAGATGAATCAAAAGGTGTTAAAATGTAAAGTTTGCATTATTTGTTAAATATATAAACTATTTATAAAGTTATTTATATATTTATTTATTTTCAGTTATATGGATTCAAAAAGAGGCTGCACTTAAGTTAAATTAAGAAACTTTATTAACTCAACATGCCCGTAGGAGGAAGAGTAGCTGGGAAAGTTAGTGGGATTGTCTCAAACAACTATAATGGTAAAAGCACATAATTTATAAGTTATTATATTATAACGACATACTATAATAAATAAAGTAAGAATGCATTGTCCATACTTAAAAGAAACAAAATCAGCGAAAAAAATCAGTGCGTTAATATTTCATTATTTATGTTTTGCTGATATATATTGTTATTGATATGTATTTATTTATTTTTATTTTTTATCACATTAGTCCCTTAAAAAGGACAAAGCCTACGTCAAACATAAAACTAAACCTATTAACAATAAATATTTAAAAACATAATTTAATTACTGAAAATTACAAAATAAAATTACAAATTAAAATAAACATCGTAAGTATATCTTACAAATTATATCATCCCAACAAAAAAGAAAAAGACATAAAAAGCCGCCAGAGGAAAATAAAAACTTGCAAGAGATCAAAGTTATCCAAATGAGAATACAAAGGGTTTTCCAAAAATATATCTTGAGTAACCAACTTAATTTTTTTATTTCTTTTAAATATTTTAACACCCTAAGGTGGCCTGTTAAATGCCTTAACAGTCATAGACAATGAACTTAAAAAAAAGCATTGTTATGTCTCATAACACTAAGATTGCAGGGGTACCTCGTTTGCATTCTAACATTAAACTGAGAAGTTGTAGAAAAATAGTGTAAATATTTTTTATAGAAAATCGAAAGGTTAGAAATTCGAAAGTTTTAGAAATAGAGTTTTAGATATAAAGTAAATACACAGTCATAACTTTATACTTTTTAAATAGAGGAGCAGTATGCTCCAGGAAGGTGACTTCTTTCAAAGACCACAACATATGCTTTTAAAGAATTGCAATCTAGTTATTCCTGACAAAGAACCCCAAGCAGTGATCTTATATGCTAGTCTGTTTTGGACACTCGTTAATGTACAAGAGTACTTCCTTTTTAATTTACCTGTTTCCCAATTAAAACAGAAAACTGGATGTTGCTAAACTATTTGCTAATTGTTCTATGTGTAACACCCACGAAAATTTACTTTTTATGCTTAAACCTAGAAATTTTGGATTTTTCTCGTTTTTAATGAAATTTTAAATGTTTTTTATTAGCGAACTCTGTGGGTTTTTCTCTTGTTTTTTACTACTTTTAAATTGGATAACAACTGACTTATTTGCGTTTAGTAAGAGCCTTTATTATTTAAACTCTTTTATACCTATTCCTTTTAAATGTATCACCAAAAAACTCTTTTTTTTGGTTTTACTTTCTACTTTCCTTTGAAGCTTAGTGCCTCAAAAAGACAGTCCAACGGCCGAGTGATGATCGCGTTGTTAAATTTGGCAATGGACTTAGCAATTATTAAAAGTTAACAACGGTTTAGAATGTTTAACAAAAGGTCAGATTTTGACAGGTTGCCTACTAAAATCATTGAATAACACTGACAATGACGTTTTGTTAAATATTCTAAACCGTTGTTAACTTTTAACAATTGCTAAGTCCATTGCTAAATTTAACAACGCGATCATCTCTCGGCCGTCAGTCTACTTACCTTTAACAAACTCATGTTGAAAAAAAAACAGTTTATTTGTTTTAAAATATTGAATTAGCTTGTCGTAAAAAAAATTCCCAAATATTTTTAAAAAGATGAACAAATTAGAGATCGGTCTATAGTTCTCAATGGATCCGCGGTTGTCCTTTTTATAGATGGGTATTGTTTTACTAATTTTTAATATATTTCGAAAGTATATCGGGAAGTTATTTTAAAAAAGAGCATCGGATCGTTTACATTTTTCTGTGTTATGTTAAAACAAAGCATTTTCTATTTACCATTCTTAAGGCGGTAGTATAAGCTGTCCACGGCATTTCTAATTTTTTCAGCAGGCAAATTGTGTACCTTCACTTTAATTTTAATCTTTAAATCTTTAATATTATCCGGTCTGTTGGGGTTATGGAATTGAAAAACAAATATTATCTTACAAAAAAATAGAATAAAAGGAGAAAATACTCGTTTAAAAATTATGAATTTTATTCCAGACTTTCGACCTTCCTGTATAACCAATTTCTTTATTAAAAGTAAAAATACTTAAGCAATAAATTGACTAATTTTAAGTTGCTAGAGAATGAAGATTTCTACATAACATAATATACTAATTAAAAGACCCTTTTCATTTAAAAGTTCAGCAAACTAATTAAATGAAGCCATAGCTCTTTTACTTCTTTATCAAGTTTATATCACGAGGCGTAAATGTGTTTCATAGGATTACCTCCTTTGTGTGTTTTTGGGGTAGTTGGTGTAGCAAAGGTGCTAAAAAGTTTTAGTTTAGTCTACAAGGTTAATTATGTCATTTTTAGTGTGTTTTGAATTTTATACTGATGGCTTTTCTATGATCATTTTGTAGTGATATTTTGTTTATTGTTTAGCTGGTTGAAGTTTAAAAGCTTATATTGTTTTGGGTATATATATATTTATATATATATATATATATATATATATATATATATATATATATATATATATATATATATATATATATATATATATATATATATATATAATTTTTATAGATCGTGGCGGTAAATTGTCCCATGGAAAAACATGTCCAATTAAATTCTCGCACAAAAGAGGTATTGTTTCGTCGGCTGTGTGGCAAGTGGCACCATCCTGTTAGAACTATATATGTTCAGGTTCTCATTGTCATGTCATATCCTCAATTTCTGGCCACAAGAAGGCCTCATTTTTAAAGAAGTACGGCCCGATGACGCCGTCATCCCATAAACCGCACCAAGCACTCACTCTTTGTGAAAGCAAATGCGGCAATTCTGCTTGTTAACGAATTTACTGAGATAAAAGTGTACCTCGTCGCTAAAGATAATTTTTTTGTAAAGTCACCATTCACTTCTGTCTGTTCAAACAGCCATTCGGCGTATTGACGATGCTTGAAATGGTCAGTAGGCTTCAGCTTTTAAGTTAATTGAACGACGACGGGTCGAGGCTGACGCTTTTTGCCACACTATAGTGGATAACAGCAAAGTTTTTCGCAGAACGAACTGGGCGAGCATGCACAGCTGTTTTCACATTTCCTACAGACCCGGTTTGCTGAAATTTGCGTACAATTCTCCCGAAGTGAACGAAATGCATTTTGATTTGAACGCCCATTTTCGTAACACGCTTTAAGAGTCTTAACGCGCTGCTTAATTGCATGGTTAAATTTGTCAAACACTGAAACAAAGTATTAAATTAAGTTGGGCAAAAACTTAAACTTTAAGGTGTGACTCACAATTAATATCTTGCATTATGGTTGAACCAACCTTTATACCGCGTGCTGCATAGCCAGACTAGCCATAGGAAATCCCATGTAAATTTTGATACATTGAAATTGGCTCCCCTATTGAATTTACAACAAAATTGTATTAGACTATTTTGAAGAATTGATAAGATTAGCTCACATACTAAATTTCGTTTATTTTCTGATAAGGCAATTAAAAGTTATTTAAGAAAAACTATTTGTAAAATTGTTGCATACCTGCTACATACCTTAATGAATCCACCAGTAATAAATAAAATGTCTTGTCAACTTTTTAATTCACGTTTAACTTTGTATTAGTTATTTCACCATGTTCTACAGTATTAAGAAAAATAATAGTTGTAATCATTTAATAAATACAAGTAATTACATTGAACTACATAATGAGATTTTAATATAATTAAACAATTTTATAGGAAGGTGAAAAACACACTTTAAAACTGTCTAAAAATACGTTTTAATACAACACATTGAAGCTAAAACCTAATGTTTTTTAATTAGTTGCTCAAACAGACCTCCGTTTACTCCTAAGCAATATTCTAAACGGTTATAAAATTCAGTTCTTACATTATGAAGTTGAAATGCCGATAGTCGATCGCACGCCGCTGAAATTGAAACTTTTAATTCTTCTAAATTTAAATAACTCAAATTTGTATAAATAACATTTTTACTATGACCCCAAAGAAAGAAGTCGTTTGGCGAAAGATCAGGAGACCTAGCTGGCCAATTTATGGTGTAATTTGGTCCTATAGTGAGTCCATTGAAAACATTTTGAACAAATTCCCTTACTTCCCGTGAATTGTGTTTAGGACAACCATCCATTTGAAACCAAATGTCTTGATTGTCAGGTGCAACTTCTTCCAATGCCGGCCCACTTGATTTTGTAATAGTTCTAAAAAAATTCCGGTTCCCAACTTGTGATTCAAGAAAAAAGGTCCAATAATCCGATGTCCAAATATACCCGCCCAAACGTTTACCTTTTAAGGGTATTGAGTCCTTGTAGATACAAATCTGTGTTCATTTTATTTGTTTCAGTATCTGATGTTTTAAACGTTTGGTTCATTGTTTAATGTGAAGGTGCATTCGTCACTTAAACAAATATTGCGTAAGAAGTCCCTATCGTCATTCGCTATTTCCATAATTTCAAAACAAAAATCTACTCTTCGGATCTCATCGCCTTCCCTTAATTCCTGATGTCTTTGATATTTGTACGGATGATATTTATATTTTTTTAATTTGCGTAGTACTGTTCTGTGATCCTTTCCTACAACTTTCCCAAGAAGCCTGGTGCTAATTCCTTTATTTTCTTCTACATGAAGTAAAACATCTAAATCGGCATTATTTTCTTGAGCTTTTCCACCGAGTACATTATTATTTCGTTTTAAGCAGTTTCATTTATTAATAACAAAACCTTTTGTCTCAAACTTATAAACGATATTTTAACCTGTTGTCTAACTTGGAATGTGTCTGTCAGGAAAAAACGTAGAGAACATGTCGGATACTCTTTGATAACTATTTTCCATGTAATACCATTTAATTATTGTTATTTTCTCTTTAATAATGTAAAACATTTTGAAATAACTAATACAAAGTAAAACGTCAATTAAAAAGTTGACAAGACCTTTTATTTAATACTGGTGGATTCATTAAGGTGTGTAGCAGGTATGCAACGATTTTACAAATAGTTTTTCTTAAATAACTTTTAATTGTCGTATCAGAAAAAAAATAAATTGAGAATTAAGCTAATCTTATCAACGTCTTTTAAATATTCTAATACAATTTTGTTGTAAATTTAATAAAGGAGCCAATATTTCAATGCATCAAAATTTACGTGGGATTTCCCATGGCCAGTCTGGCGATGCACCACCCGGTATATGAAAGTAATTGATACAATTTTATTTTTTTAATAGTATTAAAAGTGTATTTTGGGGTTAGTCTGGTAGATAATTAAAGTCAGTTGGCTAAATTTCCACCAATCTGTACTCCAGACCAGGTCCAAAAACTCGGATTTTACATAAAACCTTTTTTTTCTGTCAATAAATAAATCGACCCTAAACGCGGAGCTAATATGGCGACAGTTTGGCGTAACGAATAAAGCTTTTATTAAACACTTTATTAAAATATCCGAACCTTTAAAAAA